>JAYEVD010000335.1:0-267410 GCA_036346405.1 Phyllostachys edulis | reverse complement strand
CGACAAATGGCACGATTTCGTACCCAATCAGCCACTAACTTGCGATCACCGAATCTTGAAATCGGCATGGAGACAATCACGATGTCTTTTACGTAATACCTTCATGTCCCATATTATGAACACTCTCCAGAATTTTTAAAACCAAGACAGAGGAAGTCGGGATGAAAATTCAATCATGTCTTGTGAGCAATCCATCAACCATGGCCCAAGGTGGTCCTAACATACCCGTAGACAGTTGTTGTTGTAAAAGCAGCAGTTCATCATTGGTCTGCAACTCCTGACGAATGTCCTCAAGGAGTTGAAAATGAGGACCCGAAACGCCAACAAAACTATTGTGTCTTCTTCTCGACGTGACAAAGCATCAGCCACTCGATTCAAGCGGCCCAGATGATATTCCACGATGAAATCAAATCCAAACAATTTACTAACCCATTGGTGTTGTGGAATTGTCGAGAGACGCTGATCAACAAGGAACTTTAAACTGTAATGATCAGTACGGATGACAAATTGGCGTCCCCAAAGATATGGCCGCCAATGCTTTACTGCTTGTACCAAACCAATCAACTCCCTTTCATACGCTGCCAGTTTGCAATGGCGTGTAGCTACTGCTCGATTAAAGAATGCAATGGGTCGCTCGTCTTGATGCAAAACTGCTCCAAATCCCGAGCCTAATGCATCACAATCCACCATAAAAGGTTGGGAAAAATCTGGTAGTTGCAAAATTGGACCTATGGCCAATGCCATTTTTAATGCATCAAAAGCTTGCGAGGCTGCTAGTGACCACAGATAAGCTTGTTTCTTCAAAAGACTATTAAGGGGTGCGGCAATGAGACCATAGTCTTTAATAAACTTCCGATAATAGCCAGCTAGGCCGAGGAATCCACGCAATGCCCGTACTGAATGCGGAGTTGGCCAATCCCGGACTACTTGTACCTTGCTAGCGTCCATGGCGACACCTTCCACGGAAATGACATGACCCAAATAAGAGATGGATGTCTTACCAAAGAAACACTTGATTGTTTGAGAAAGAGCTTATTGTTCTGTAATACACGGAGAACCGTGTGTACATGCTTGAGATGTTCAGACCAAGTGCGACTGTAGATCAATATGTCATAAAAAATACGAGGACAAATTTATGGAGATAAACACGAAGAACCTCATTCATTAAAGCTTGAAAAGTTGCCAGTGCATTCGTCAAACCGAATGGCATAACCAGAAATTCGAAAAGACCCTCATGTGTACGAAAGGCCGTCTTGTGAACGTCAGCCTCATGCATATGAACTTGGTGGTATCCAGAACGAAGACCCAATTTAGGGGAAAAAATGGGCATCTTTCAATTCATCAAGAAGTTCATCAATGACTGGAATGGGAAACTTATCTTTAACAGTCTTTGAATTGAGTGCTCAATAATCGACACAAAACCTCCAAGAATTGTCTTGTTTCTTGACCAATAATACCGGTGAGGAGTAGCCTGAATTACTATTGCGGATGAGTCCTTGTTTGAGCATGGACTGGCACTGTCGCTCAAGCTCCTCCTTTTGTAGCATGGGATAGCGATATGGTCGTACCACTACTGGAGGTGTGCCGGGAAGTAGATGAATTCGATGATCACATGGGCGGGAAGGTGTTAATCCCTATGGCTCCACGAAGATCTCGGTGAATTCAGTGAGCAACGTGGTCATTAAATCTTGCCCCTCACAGCTCTGTAATCTAGCGCGAGATCGCTTGCCGGGCAAACCATGCCATAACACTTGATGATCTTCATGCCAAAAAGACATTGTCAATACATCAAAATCCCAAACGATTGGACCGAGTCCGCGCAACCACTGAATACCAAGGACCATATCAAATCCGTCCAGAGGTAAGTCATAAAAATCGGCATAAAATTTTTCTCGGCCAATCTAAATTGGGAGCTTGCGGATCACACCCTAACTAGCAATTCGCTCCCCATTGGCTACTGTCACGTTCAAATCTTGCCAGGGTTGTAAGGTAATCCCAAGTTGAGTGACCAGCGTATCCCGCAAGAAGTTATGCGTTGAACCTGAATCAATTAGTGCCAACAATGTAATGTTTACCAACACCAACTCGTACCTGCATGGTTTGGCTTGCGCAAATTCCTGTCAGAGCATGCAGAGATACATGTGGATCCTCCCCTTCGTCTGAGTCCTCTGGAACTGCTTCGTCCTCGTCCTGTACTACCTCCAAGCAATACAGACAACGATGTCCTTTGCTGAACTTTTCATCACAATTAAAGCATAAACCCTTTTCACGACGTTCCGCTGTCTCTGCGGCAGTTAAGCGTTTGAATTGTCTCCTGGTGGTACGAGACGATCCTGGTCCTCTACCAGTTGGAGCTGCCGACGATGGTATCCCACGACCAGCCGAGGGGGCTTCTTTGGCCAACGGAGTATTGCGAGGCCATCCTCGCTGGTGTGGCGCAGCTGCCAAGGCTGCCCACTGTTCATATGCCCTTGCAACGCTCATAGCGATCTGCAAATCCGGCAAATTCTGTAATTCCACGTCAATGCGCAAGATATCTGTTAGTCTTGACGTAAATAGTTGAACTTGTTGCTCGCTGGATAATGGACCGGCTCGGCAAAGTAAAGCCAAAAAAATTTCTTGGTAATCTACCACCATACTAGTCATCCGCAATTTTGCGATTTCCCCCAGAGGGTTGGAGCGGATGGGTGGACCGAATCGAAGGTGGCAGCGCTCCTTGAAGCGAGACCAAGTCGGCGTTCCTTCGTCTCGTTCCACTTGGATGTACCAGCGCTGCGCTATCCCCACCATGTGATAAGCTGCAAGCCATACTTTGTAACCTTCATCGGTGCGTTGACCCTAGAAGTACTACTCACAGCGGTTGATCCACCCAAGGGGATCTTCCTTGTCGTCATAAGTTGGAAAATCAAGTTTGTGATACATTGGAACCCTTGTTGTGTCCACAAGAGGAGGCATGGCTGTTGACATATGTGGAATCACCCTTGGCGGAAATTTTTGGGGGTATAAATGGCGTGTCTGAGGACATGTTGGCATTGTCCTAGCTTAACGTGTCGCTGACCGGCGAAACGCATCAAGCTTTTTGAAACGATCCCATCGGCAAGGGTGCTGGAGGAATTGTCTCCCTAGCAGATGTGTGCCATTGTTCCAATTTGGCCTCGGACGACGATGTCACTAAAGGTGGTCGAAAACTTCCCAGAATACCGGTGTATGCTGTCTGGTCTTCTAGTTTCCTGATGCGTTCATCGACATTGGATGGTCGCTCCTCTAGGGCAATCACTTGAGCTTCCAGGGACGAGAAACTATCGTGTATTTGTTTGCTTAGTTCTAGGTTTAATTCGGCGATCACGGTCATCACCTCGGACGGCTCGCCGTTCTTGTCCGCACCAAAAGACATGATGGTCGGCTCTGATACGAAATGATGTACTCGAATTCGGCTGCGCAGGTTGTAGGGATGAGTTGCTTCTAGTCAAGTCTTTCGGTTCCGGCGAGAAGACGCTGTTGCGCTTGATAGAAGATATCAAGGGAAGAACAGAGAAGTTCAGAGGGCAATAGAATAGCAATTGGAAGGCAAGGAATATTTCTTTCTTAGTTTCCAAGTATAGAGTTACAAGCTCCTTTTAAAGAGTTAAATATGTAATCCGATTCGTACTCAAACTCTGTTGTAATACAAATACTGTAACCTATTTGGAAAGTCTCTGGGATTACATCTATTGCCATAAGCGCTACAGATGTTACCTTTGGTTGATTCGAATGCAATCGGAACAAGCATTGCTATGCTTTGCTCACGATCATCACCACTTGATGCTGCTGATAATGTTGTCCCCAATAAGAGTCCACAACAATTATTCACATCAAGTTGATATAAAGACCAATTATGATTTGCTACACAGGATATCAAAGTTCTCACTGTACTCATTTTTGCCACCAGTGCAAAGGTCTCATCATAGTCAATCCCATAGGTCTAACTATAACCCTTTGCAACAAGCATAGCCTTGTATCTTTCAATCTTTCCATTTGGGACTTGCTTCACAGTGTAGACCCACTTGCAATTAACCACATTCTTCCCCATTGGGAGGGGTACAAGCTCCCAAGTCTTATTCTTCTCTAGATCTGTCAGTTCCTCCAATATAGCCTCGTGCCACTTGGAGTCTTGCTTCGCAACTATCCAATCAGTTGGAACTACTACAGACTGTAGTGAAGTAATAAAGGCTTTGTACTCCGGTGACAGAGATTCATATGACACATAGTTCGCTATATCATGCTCGAAGCCATACCTTAAAGGCGGTTTCTCTGCCCCAGCTCGTGGTTCCTTCCTCAAGGCAATTGGTAGACCCATTGAATCATCTGTAGCACATGGCTCATCATCAGATAAGTCAGCACCTTCAACAGCCGCTGGATCCTGTTGCTATTGTTGCTCCCCACAATCGGTGCCCGCTTACTCTTGGAACATCTTCTTCTTTGCCTCCTTGAATACACGGGGCCAAGCATTGCCGTCGGGACGAGCGCCATTGCCGTCGAGGCAGGCGCCACATCCTTCCCCGGGGTTAGAGGCGGCGGTGAGTGCTCCGATACCATGTTGTTTTGTGAATGTATTTCTCTCGTATTTTCACTATTGCTTACTTGGTATATACATACACATTACATGGGCCACTCAGCATAAAGCCCATATACTCAACAAATAGTACAAGTGCAAATCATGATGAAAGATTTTAAACTATATGTTTTCATGTAACTGTTGCCAATACTAAATGAAGATCACTCACAAGAATATTCATTCATCCTCCAAGATGGCCTTGTCCAGCTTGCATGCAAGCTATATGTTGAGATAAATAAGACTGGTGTTGCTGGGGATTATCTGATAGATGTGAAGCAGTTTTACATTGATGAATAGGAGGGAAATGAGCACTATGTTGATTTTGCTGAATGGTATCATGCTCTGGTTGATCGAGAAGGTACAAGTAAGGTTGATTTTGTAGCTGTTCAATATGTTGCTTTGATGATGATCGATGTTAGTTTTGCATCTGGAAGACAACAAAGCTATATTAGCGACTACTGTTTGAACAGATAGATGAACAAAAAAAACTTATTTTAAAAACAATGGCACTATAAGAGCATTTTATTCTGTAAAACCGAAACAAGAATGAGCTAATAACAAGTAAACAAACGATAAGGTAGCAGGACAAGTCATTGTGAATTGGGAATGTTGTAATTACCATGAACATGAACAAAGGCGAAAAGATAAAGTTACCTCATTTGGTGGCCGAAATCCTGAAGAACAAACTAATGGAGAATTATCGTCCTCTGTCAAAGCCTAGACAAATCAAAATGAATGAATTAAACAAATAATCAACTTGGTTTGGCTGCATTCTTACATTCTCTAAAGCCTAGTATGCAACTTACAGTTGTCCTAGGTATGTTAAATACTGGCTGCTGGCTGCGCATGTACCTGTGTCGGGGTGAATAAAATTTGTAATCTCTTCAAGAAATAGCAACTTCATTTCGACCCGTCAATCTTTTGAACCTTCATATTAAAAAAAGATCAAGAGTAAAAAAAAAGTCATCAGGGCATATCAGAGGGTTTTGTTCAACTGAGAGAACTGGTAGTAAGAAGAGAACATAAACAGAGCTTTTGTGTGGAACTACAGTTGATTCAATTAACCCAAGATTTGATTATATTAAAAAAACTTCTGGAGTTTCTTATTTGGATGTCATCCTAGATTTAAGCCTTCAGACATGAATGCGGTTTCCGTGCCAGTTTAATTTCAAAAAGTTACCTTCAACGAGGAACCAATTTTGCAGATTGACACAGATAAGCCCCTTCAGAAGTAGACATGTTAGTGCATATAAAAACATTCAAGGTTTGCCTTTAGTGTTGTCAAAATTGTGTATCGGCCAAAAATACATATGATTCGTAACTGTTCCAGATAAACACCAACAACATAACCTGTGATTCAAGAATATGCATTGTTTTGGTTTATGTAAACGGTAACTTTATATATCTCACTTATGAACCAGCAAGGTTAGTAAGAAACATTAGAAAGCAACTTATCTATCTCAAGTGCATATTTACCACAGAGTGCATAATGTGAACCATCATTAAAAGCATAAATTGCTCAAAGTTAGGAAAGGCTTTTTGAACTTGGTCACCAATTAACTAATAGAAAGACAATCCATGCAACAGTATGCAATGTTCAAAGATAGGAATTTCCATACACTATCCCCCAAGAAGAACACCCAAGAAAGAAAAAGAAGGTAACATAGGGTAAACAACAATACCATTCTGCGTCCTCCATTCTCATATTGTTTGGGCTCTCTATGATCACCAAACCATTGATTACAGCAAAACGAACTCGCTTTTCTTCCAGTACCACAAGTTCGGGAAGCTTTGTCCTTGCTGCGTGGGAAGTTGCTAACTCCCTCCTCCTGAAGCTACAAGTTCCTATACATCGAGGAGACGCGGAATGAAAGGAGCAAAGCTTCAGTGCTACAGCATACCTATTTATGTTGAGTAATTGTACCTTTCTTCGGGAACTTTTGAGGCAGTTTCCTGTACAAGCCGCCGGCAGCTTCAAGAGCCACCCCTATTGTTTTCTCACGGGACCCAATCAATGGAACAAGACGAGCGTTGACGTCAGTCACCAAGGTTTCATACAAACTGGCTATATACATCAAGGGCAAAGCTAAGTTGAAGTTCACTGTCAAACTGATTGTTCAAGTTCGGCAAGCTACAGGCAAAATCTACAGCACATGAGCAGAAACAAATGATATGACGAATAAGTACGCCAAATAATAGTAAGGAACGTGAAGAACAATGGGGGACAATCGTAAACAAAGTAAAGCAGAAAGCAATGAAATCACCTGACGAAACAAGCGCTGCGGACAAAATGACAGAGAACTGGAACCGACGCAGCAACTGGCCGGCAAACACAATATGCAAGATATGGACAAAATCAGCAACGTTTCAAGGATGCAAAACCCAAAGCATCTCTGCAAACCGAAATAGGCGGACTGCAGCTCCGATAGCAGCGGTTTACGTGGCGGCAGAAAAAGAAAGTCGGAAACGGGGTAGAGAGGAAGATGACGGTCCGAGCGAATAGCGCTGGACGGTTGCACGGCCTGCTACAGGGAAGCTGGTCTCTTGTAGGTTCCGCGCGCGAAACGAGGGAGGCAGAGAGAACGGTGAAGGGACAAAGAGGAAGAGGACGAATCGAGCTCACAGCGCAGGAAGTGCGCAGATACAAGTCTAGAAAAGGGGATTCCCCGCAGACGCTGGCTGGCACGGATCGATACGGGCGGACGGCATCCCACCAATTGACCGACAGGCGTATGCCAAGAACCGAGACGATGTGGCGCTTCTAGGACGGACAGCAATGAAACTGGAGCAGCTGGCAGGCGAGAGGATGAACCGACGAAAATAAAGAGGCGAAGAAAGAGACCGAGGCGTAGAGAGGAAGAGCTGGAGGAAACGCGAAGGAAGAGAGTGAGCGGAATGTGACGCACAGGCGACGCACATCTCTAGGCAAAGATCCTCCCTAGCCTGCTCCGCCCGGTCCACTTCCATGCTCGAGAGTCTCAATCCCACACTGCACAGCGCATGTGAACCGCAGAAAGGAATGCAACGAAATTAGCGAGGCAAGCATGTGGACCAGATGAAAAAAATGAAGGCACAGGAAACCGCGCTGAGGGCGACGAAACATAGCGAAGGATGCGAGGGCAAATGCACAAACGAGACGCGAGATAACCGAGAACAGGAAGCCGCGAAATGCGTTCACCGGAAAGAAGAAAATTGCTAGCACACGCGTCAGAACACAACGGGAGGACTAAATGTACGGAGTGCATGAGAACGCAGCAATTCATCGGGTTGATACCTTTGGTGGCTACACCTCGGATTGTGTTTCATTTTCTGTTTGAAAAAAAAATCGATTTACCCCTCTGTTTGACCATCTACTGTAGATTCGTTTGTTGAATTTTTTTTAAAATAATATTATTTTAAAACATAATTCAAAAATATATCGTCTCTCCAAAAAATCACTGTGTATGTCGCATCGCCATTTCATTTGGCGGCGAGAACCTCTTCCTCACTCGTCGGTCGAACCACCTATCGCCAATTGAAATGGCGATAGGTCCTGTCGCTCATTTAATCCGGCGAGTTCTGTCGCCATTTCAGCTGGCGGCGCGAAATCCCTATTTGCCCTTCCTAGCTACGTTTGCGCCTTTTGATTTTTATATCGTTTTTAATGGTGCGAAATCATTAGACTCATAATAACATTTTTGATCGTTGTATGTTGTTCTAGTGCGATGAATTTACGAAGAATTTTCGAGAAAGATTGAGATATGAGCGATTAAATAAGTAGAAAGGTAAGTGATATTGCGATCTTGATGAATTATCGTTTGCTCATGTACATGAGCGCATATTATGTAAGAAACAAATGTGAACTTGCCATTACTATGAAAACTACGATAATTACATAACATTGACAAAACATCATAACACTTAATAGCGATATTACATAACATTAAGCAAAACATCATAACACTTAATTAAAATGATAATTGAACATTGGCAATAACATGTTACTCTTGTCTGTACAATAACATAATTGAGAACATTGGTAATAACATTGGTTGCGACCTCAACGTCCCCCGTGGGTATCTCGAGTTAGGTGACGGATGAGGTCCCATTGCGACGTCCGGAGTGGCGATGTCTCCTTCGTCTTGAGGATTTCTCGTGGGACATTTCTTGAAGGTGTGCCCAAACTCCTGCCAAATAGAGCACTTCTTCGTCGACGTCCGGTTTACGCTTCGTCCATGTCGTTCTGATCGCCCAGACTGTCGCCGTCAACTTTTCCTTGAGCCTATCAATGTCCGCGGCCAGTTAGTTGCTCCCGGTCGGATGGCGATGAAATAGCCAACCACAACGTAACCATATATCTCCGCGGTCGAGTTTGCATCACCGCCTCCTTGGTGAAATAAACAGAGATGTCTTGACCGGATCTTTGCGCCACCGTCGAACATGCGGCTATGACATGGGAGCATGGCCTATGCAGAAGAAGGGGCTTGTTGCAAGTGCATGTGCAACTAGTGCGGCGTAACGTGCACTCATGGGTAACCCTCTCACGGTTCGTCTCGCGGCGTCCTTTATCCCTGCACATCACCTCGAAGCGAAGCTCCCTTGTGCCCATCTTGAATGCCCGGTGCGTCTCACCCTTCTTGCTCTTCTCCTCCATGTACTTGGTGATCATGGCGAGTCTGATGTCTGTCATTTGCCATGGCGAGTGATGCGTTGTTGCTACATCAACAAAGTACTTACGTCGTATCATGAGTATTGCCTCCACAATACCCACCAAAGGGAGGCACCTTGCACGCGTATGACCCAGTTGTACACCTCGGCTAGATTAGTTGTCATGACACCATATCGAGCGCCATCCCTGTCATGGAGCAGCGACCACTTCTCCTTAGGCTCGTGCTCAATCCAGTCCGAGAAGCATCTCACCTGCGCCCCCGTCCTCCTCGTCAATCCGGGAGCATCTGTGGGTATTTCGGCAATGCTTCAGGGCTTTCGGTAGCTTAGGCGACCCTTCTCATTGCCTCCCTTACGTGTGTGTTGGTCCGCTCATCAAGAATCTTTGAGTGTTTGAACTTCATTGCTGGTTCGATTGCGGCCGCTTGAACATGTTCATCAAGTCTTTGTTCTTGGGCCGCTTATAGAAGTTTGCACCCAAGTGCCTCATGCACCACACTTTCTGCGAATCCGGCCATGGAAGTGGTACGTTCTCTCCTTGTTGCGGTTTGGGTTATTGCGCGCAGCAGCCTACATGCCGATCATGTATGAGGCACACGTTGGGACGGTCTTACTGCAGAATCCTCACATTCTTCAGAACCACAACCAGCTATCCGTGTTCTCGCTTTCAACGAGCGAATGCCACGGAAGAACTTGATTGTTCCGTCATGTCGCTATTGCGATCGATGTCGGCCCTTGTACCTCCGGTCAAAAATGTGCCATCGCACAAGATTGGATGGCGATCTTGGAATGCGTTGATACATGGACCAAACGCCAAGAATACTCATTGCAATACCCTCTTATCGGTCCACTTGGTGCGTGGCGTCTTCAATATCGATATGGGTGCCAGGATTTCAGTCTTGTATGACTCGAAGTTGCGCAGGGAGGTTGTGGTAGGAATCCTCGAACGTGCCCCACCTTTATTCCAATGCCTTCTGTTTTGCCCTCCAAGCCTTCGCATAGCTGATTGTGTATTGGAACCTTGCCTCAATCGCCCGAATGATGCATCGTGGCTCAAAATCTAGATTATCCACAATCTCACTGTACATAAGGTTGGCGATGAAGCGATGACGAGTTCGGTGGGGTATCTTGACTTCGAAATGACGCATGTGTGAGGGACCACTATAGAGCACTTCCAGTAGGTGTCCCACTTTGGCTGAAATGCGTGCACTCACCAAGGGCATCCCTCTATGCCGCATTTCACGTCGTAGAATCTTGGGGTTGACTTGATGACTCTGAATGTGCGCCGCACCGACAAGGCCCAGAATTTGACCGCGTCCTGCACGGCCTCCTTGCATTTGTACATAGCTCCTAGTCGACCTCACTCGGTCATACTCCCACGGCACACGGAGCCTTCGTTGACAGCAGATTGTCGGCGGTATGTGTTCGATCGGATGGAACCGCTTTGCTCGTCAACTTCATCCTCGTCGTCCGAACCTTCATCTTCGAGCAATGCCATGTAGTCTCGGTCTTGAGATCCATCATTTGCACTCTGACTTCAACCTCCTCACCCTCGTCGGCAAGACCCGATAGCTTGCATGGCCAGAGGAGCTACTCCGCAGGTCTTCATCGACAACATCGGTAACCGGGAGCTTGACAAATTGTGTGCGCGTTGTGGGGCTGCGATCCCCGACTTCCTCTTGACCTCGACACCTCCTTCTTGTTCAGCGGGTGGAGGAGTGGGTTTGGCATATGCTTGGGCGAAGGACCAATTTCCACCCCGCCTCCCTCGCGATGCGTACATATGATCGCCATGATTTTGGTCCCCAGTCGCACTAACTCCCAATATGTCGGTTGTGCTCTCCGTGGGGAAAAGGCAACTCAATCTCGGATCGTACACATCACGGTCCACTTAGAATGTATGGAACAACCACATCGCATCACAATACCATATGTACGCTTTCGGTCTTGCTAGAGTGCGGTTGCGATTGGAAATAACGCAAATCAATCCCTCGGGACCCTCTAGAATAGTCCCTTGACCATAGTAAATTTTGAAATTAGCGATGTCTGAGTCGGACATATTTGGCCTTTGCACCATAAAGAACATTTCCACGATTAACCGCATATCTAAAACTATACTACCCAATCGAAAAGTATTATGTAAAACTATATTGCATTACGTAGTACATCTAAAATTATGTAATCCATTCGGTTAAAAAATTACCCGAGAGGTTGGCAATCCGACGGATAGCGCTTAGCTAGCTTCTCTTCACCTCTACTCTTCTCTCCTTCTCTTTTTTACTCAATCGAGAATGAGTCCTCGCTGAATTTTGGGTTTTTATAGGGATGGGCTTCACATCGCCGGTTGAAATGGCGGCAGAACCTATCGCCATTCAATTGGCGATAGGTGGTCGGACCGGCGACAGGAGGAGATGGTTCCTGCCGCCGATTGAAATGGCGGCAGGACCTATCGCCATTTCAGCTGGCGGCAGAACACATTCGTAATTTTTGGAGAGACGATATATTTTTGTAATTATGTTTTAAAATAATATTATTTTTTAAAAAAATTCTTCGTTTTTATACCCCCTCAACTTTGAAAACAAGTGCAATTTACACCGACAGTGGTACTAGTATTGGTTTTACTTATGTGGCATCCGGATCGGGCTCGATTTGCTGAATCAGCAAGCCAATGAGCCATGTCAGAAACAGTAAGCCGAGTGAACAAGTTGATTAAAAGGATGCGACCAGTGCTCGGACGTACAATCTCGTACTATGGGGTTCAGTCGTCCGATCTCGGTGCGTTTTTTGTTCCTCTTGAAACAAGCGAAAATAACACTATGTAACATCACGCACCCCTGACGCACACACAAAACTCCTCCTCCTGATCTCGCTCGTCGGGCGAGTTCTTCGAACTTCGCCCACGAGATTTGAAGTTTCTCCCTCGAAAAAAAAGATCGGAAAAAATAACATATTCTCACCGAAATTGCATAGAAACCATCATTATAGAACCTACACGCGCTTTAAAACTAATTCAAATATCTCAATCAAACAAATTTCGATGCTACAACATCGCAACATTTGAAAATATTAGTTGCAACATCCGAAAATAATTGTTGCAACACCAAGAAATTTTCAATATTTAAAACTAACTTATGAAATATTTTGATTTCATGTGTGCAACAATCAGTGATAATAGTTGCAACATCAAGAAATTCCTGAGGAAAAAAAACTACTTTTCAAGAAATTATTGCAACAGCGAAAATCACCCATTGCAACAAAAAAAAACTTATAGCTGCAACAAATACACAACGCGAACCATGAGAACCCAACAGAACCTCTCTAAAGCCAACGAGCTAGAGAAGCGTAGGCCTTATAAAGCAAAGTAGGCAGAATAACAGAGGTGGAGTGGGGAGAAGGAGAGGGGATGGGGCGCTGACCTGGGGATTGGAGAGGTCGAGCTCGCCGATGAGGTCCCTCGGTGAGCGGTTGAGCTCGTGAGCTCTCCGAAGGAAGTCGTGGCAATGAAGCCGGTGCCCCTAGCGCGGGATTTAGGGGCGCTGTCGGGGTAGAGCGACGGTGGTGGAGCGGGAGCTCGAATCAGGGCGTTGGGCCAAAAGTAGGTTCGCCACCAGCGAGATGTGATCGGGAGACGCGATCGCTTCCCTCGCCTGTTGCATATAAGGAGGGGTGTCTGAGTATAACAAGTGGTATAAGAGCCAAGGCCGGATTAATCTGATTTGTGATAATGTCGATAAAGTGTTAGGTGGCACAAAATCAAGATCGATGTCGATAATGTGGAATCAAGTAGACAAATTTGATGGCGGAGGAAATTTCAGGATGTAGTAGTGTGTGGTGAAGGATGTCCTTGTCTAGTAAGAATTAATCACTGCTCTTGAAGGGGAGAAACCGAAAGAGACATCCGAAAAAGACTGAAGGGTGATGAAATAGAAGGCTATTAGTACAATCCATTTATATCTCTCCGATGAGGTAAAGTACTCGATGCAAGGAAAATTCGCCGAAGAAATTATAGAGTAACTTAGAAGAATTGTATATGGCAAAGTCGCTAACAAACCAGTCGGTGCTGAAGCGGCAACTGTACATGTTGCACATGGAGGAAGGCTCACGGTTCGTTGACCATCTCAATATCTTCAATAAGCTTGTCACACAGCAGATTAGTGTGGATGAGAAACTTGAGGCGAATGACAAGGTCGTCATGCTAACATCATCTCTACCACTATCCTAGGTGCAATTAGTGATGGATATTCTCGCCGAAAATACTCTCAACTTCAATGAGGCAGTTGCATATCTATTTGAGGCGGAGTCTTTGAAGAAGTTATCAGAATCTTCGTCCTCAGGTAATCAAATATTGGCTACCATAGGTGTTGTAGGCAAATGCAAGAGTCACAGGAGGAAGAAGGGAAAGAGCAAGGGCACATGTGTATGCTATCTATGTGACGAAGAAGGTCACATGATAAAAAACTGTCCAAGTTTGAAGAAAATGAATGGTGCATGCTTAGTGGCAGTAGTGAAAGATGATTCAGACGTACTAGTTGCTAGCCTATCAGGTACTTCTCATGAATGGATAGTAGATTCAGGTTATTGTTTTCACATATGTTTGACGAGGGAGATATTTGATGAATGATCTTTATGCCCGATGCATGGATCGCTCACTTAGCTTAATTTTAAGGGATTCGCATTTACTGAGGTGGAAACAGTTATATTGGAGATGTATGGTGGAGCACATCACATATTGACGGGACCTTGGTGTTTTCCCGTCTTAAATAAGAATCTATTATCTGTAAGGTTGGTTGAACACGAAGGTTATGAGTTATCACTTTGAGGTGGAGTCATGTGGGTTATTTGCAAAGGACAGGTGATCGTAAAAAGTATTTGAAGTAATGGAGGATACCAATTGATGGGTACACCCAAAGGAAAGGGAACCAATAGGAGGTCTAGTAAAAATCCTAATCAGGAGAAGAAAACCATGTTGTCAGAGGTAGGTACTCAGATTTCATATGTAGTTATGTGCGAAACTGCAAATACAATTGCAAAATCTAGTAGATGCAAAGGTGAATGTGCGAGTTGCTGGAAGAAGAATGACGTGGAGGGACCAACCACGCAGTACCAATGAGAAGGAAGAGCTCGGAGGCGGTACAAACCTATATCATGAAGGGATGTAGGAATAAGAGGTGTGGTTAACCAAACTATATAAGGAAAGAGCTCTCGGGTGGTAAGTTTGGATGGCCAGGCCTGGACACCAACACGCACATTGCGGTGATGTGCATGAGCCCCTGTGGTGGAGGTATTCCCAAAGATGGGAGGGAAAAATATAAAATGGAAAAACAAAAAAGGTGGAGCCGACTTAGAGCGAATTCTTGGAGGAGCACGACAGCTTCAACAAATAAGAGTCAAAGTGGAGATTATTGAGATAAGATGACTCATATCCTATTCTTTTAGGACTTGGAGATGTGTGCTACATAAATTCCTAGAAGAATTCTAATAGGATTAGGATTTCTACTTCTCTTTAGGGCATGATTTCTACTTTTTCTTTGGAGGAGGACTAGGGGGACAATATAAACCTATGAAGGGTGGCCATAGGAAGACAAGAAAAAGTAATCCACTAGCCAAGCAAGAGGAACTCATCCCAAGCAGTGGACGCTCGAGATGATTAGAGGCTAGATTATTCTTTAGCACTATATTTTTGTATTGGGCAAGAATCCGAACAGACTCGAGAGGGTTGTGAGAGAGCGACAATCTGTTGTACCCTTTTGATATCGTGCTTAAGAAATTTGCGGTCGGCGTCGCCAAATCTTTTTCCTCTCGTCGTGATTGCTACGTCGCCGTTATTTTGGTTCTCTCTACATGATTCATCTACTTCGTTTTTGAGACCATGCGTATCTCACAAACTCTAATCCATTTCGGAGGCTACTACGTATAAGGAGTATTAGAGTATAACACTCAAAAGACATGGATACTACACTCAATCTGTGTCCAGCTCCACCCAGGTCTAGCATTCACTCCTGTTGGTTTTCATTGCATGCTTCAGGCTCTCAGCTTCATCACGCATCTGCTCATACTCATGCAGACAAGCTCATATCAGCAAGTAGTTGGCCGAATCTTATGGCTCCAGTCTGACCAACCTGTGGGAATTGAAGGGTGCCTCCACAAGCTTGCTCCTGAATCGATTGGTGTTGATTTTGTGATCCGAATTCTGATGTCGAGGCGGCCGCACTTGGCGTACATGTCCCCGAGCGCCGTCCCCGTGTACATGGTTCCTTGTTGCATGCAAATTCTGATGGGCCGACCAGGGTGGCGTACCTCATCCGAGTCCAAATGTCCACGGCCTAAATTGGAGCACGACTTTTACTTACGATCCAAACTCTGATGGGCCTAATTGGATCGTGGTGCTCGTCCGAGAAGCAAACTCTATTGGGCCGAACATGGATGGGCCCACGACAGCTATATTTGCCGTACTGCGACGCTTACACCCCTCTATCTGGGGCGCGTAAATTTAATCGAACGGTGTAGGGAATCCAACGTGACAGTATGTTGTGGATGCGAACAACTCAGGAGTTTTGCAAGAAATAGCAAATCTAGCTCACTCGAAGATCAAAGTCAAAAATAGTATCACTCAGCGAGCAACATGTGTCAAGTCCTTGCCTCAAGGGAGGGGAGTTCTCAGGTCCATGCCCTAGGGGTGGGGACTTCACTAATCTACACGATTTAGTTGTAACTCCTCGCATGCACCCCGTTGTAATTAATTTATTCGTAATTAATTAGTCATAATTAATTAATTTCTAATTAATTATTGTAATTAAGTAATCGTACTTTTCGTAATTAATTAGTCGCAGTTAATTACCCGTAGTTAATTAGTTGTAGTTAAATATTATTAATTAATTAGTCGTAGTTAGTTAGTCCAAATAACTTATCCATACATAATTAGTTATAGTTAATTAGAAGTAGGATTAGTAGTTTTTTTTCCGAAAGTTAGTACTTTTTTTTATTATGCATTGATTAGGTTAAATTTGTACATAAGGATTACTGAAGTGTAATTATTTTGGGAGGTAGGAAATATAGACTAAATAGTGCGATCTGTTTATTTGATTGTGTATAGTAAATAACGATGAATTGCTCATAACATATGCATTGGGTTGTTGTGGCTTTAGGTAATATTGAACATGCAAAACTTGCTTGTGTTTTTTGGCAACTATCTTATACGGGGCGGATCTGGTGGGTTGGACATGTCAAGATGCTTAATTAGTGTCTACTTAACAACATGTCGTAATCCTTAACAATTTGCACTAATAAATAAATATTTAAAAAAGCCAAAAACTCGTATTCCAAATAGGGCGCATGAAATCATGCGCTTTTCTTGTATGCATGACTTTCTATGTATTATCACACGTACCAAAAATTTATTGTCATATGAAATCATGCGTTGTATTATCAGATGCACCATAAATTAGTTACGCGCTGAAATCAGGGCACATGAAATTAGGTTGTATAATTAATTTAGTCATAATTAATAATCATGACTAATTTATTTGGACTAACTAACTACGACTAATTAATTATAACTAAATTAGTCACGACTAAATAATTATGACTAATTAATTAAGAATATTTAACTACGACTAATTAAATGCGACTAATTAATTACGAAACTTACTATTAATTAATTACAACTAATTAATTATGAATAAATTAATTACGATTAATTAATTATGACTAATTAATTACGATTAAATTAATTACACAAGAGCGTCCGGGAAAGGGGTTATAACTAAATCGTGTGGACGAGAGAATTTCTCTCCTCCTAGCGCATGGATTTGGGAAGTCCCCTTTGTTGGGGGGTAGGGCTGAAAAAATAGCTTGAGGCTCACGAGCCGGCTTGGCTCGGAACGAGCTCAAGCCGGGCTCGTGAAATTTTGAGCCGAGCCAAGCCCCATGTTCAGCTCGGGAAAAAATCGAGTTGAGCTTGAGCCACTCGTGAGCCAGTTTGGCTCGTGCCTGTTGACTGCTCAGTCGCCAATTCCCCATCCATCCACCCGAATTCCCCACATCCTACTTGGTGACCTGGCCACCTCCCACCCTACTCCCAATCCCCAATTCCCCTTTCCCCACCCCATCCACCCCAATCCCCTTTCTCTCCCGCCTCCCACCTGGCCACCTCCCACCTCTCGAAGGACTCGAACCCACCACCGTCAAGAAGAAGCCAATGGCGACAGAGCTGGTCCCCATGGTGGACCTCCACGTGCTCTCGCAGTCCGACCTGGACGCCCTCGCTACCACCTCCGTCCACACTGCTGCCCCACGGAGCTGCTCCGATGCCGACCCTCTCTGCCTCTTAATATCGACCGCGCTGTCTTCAACGAGAGCGCCGGCTTCCGCAAGTAGACCTTCTCCCGCCTCCACCTCGCCGCCGCCTCCTCCTCCTCCCCTTCCGCCCACCCCACCTCCCCTTTCTCCACTCCGCCGTCAGCAGGTAATGACCCCGAGAATCATGTCATCGCCTACCACCTCCGCCGCCTCTTCGCTCGCGACAACCCCTCCCTCCTGCCCTCTGACCCCGCCGCGGCCGCGTCCTCCAGCAGCGGCCTCACCTTCAAGATCCACCCCCTCGTCATTGTGAACGTCTCTGACCACCACACCCGCGTCAAGGCCCAGTTCTGGCTCGTCTGCTGCTTGGCTCACGAGTCCGGTCGAGCTTGGTTTCGAGCTGAGCCGAGCCGAGCCCACTGTTCATCCAAGCTTGTGTGAGTCTAGCTCGAGCCGGCTCGGCTCGTTTCCACCCCTAGTTGGGGGTACGGACTTGACACATGTCGTTTACCGGTGAGTCCGCGGTGTTATTTTTTTCTTTGATCTCGGAGGGGGCCGGATTCACTATTGTTTCATGCTCCGCTCATCCCTCCTGCCACCACCGGTGCCCGGGTGAGCAGAGCTCCGCCACCTCCATCTCTGCTTGCGCTATGTCTCGTACGGGTATAGTGGCGGCGCAGCAGCAACAGCAGAGGGTGGAGGAGGTGGTGTACTGGTTCTCATGGAAGTGAGGACGAGGAGCAGAAATTCCGACGCCTTTTCGACCTCACCCGCCACTTCGGCCTCGGCGCGCTGGTCCGCGGCGCCAGCGGATGGGTTCAGCACACGGACCGCTAGGTGAGGAGGACCGCACAAATCTTCTGTGTTGTTTTTAGCTGTTTTCAAATCTTTCCTTTCTGCATGATTCTTCTAGTTAGTTTTTTGGCCTGTTACTGCTCTAGCCTGGGCGTCTTGGATTTAGACAAAACCAGAAATTTAGTACCTAATGCAAAGTACTAAAACACATAATGTACTGGTTTTTGTTTGGTGATATTTCAAGCCAAGATAATCGTCACCTATTGCTTTAATGATCACCAAATTGGATGACAGTCATACTAGAACTACGAATTCTAATGTGAGTTAGATTTTTCTCGGCACTAGCGTTGGTGATGTGTGTGAATCCATGTGTGGATTCAGGGGAAAAATGTAGTGGCACAAATTCTATTGCTTCATTGCATTGCTGTCGTGCTGCGCCTGCGTGCATGAGAGTCAAGCTGGCTCCCACTCTCTATGGTACCTGGTCTATATATCTATGTTGTTTCGGGGAGCATCTTGCCATCCTTTCGTTAGGATGGCTTGTGGAAATTACGCCTGTCAAGTCTACTCGGGGCTGTCGTTTTCATCTTCAGTGATAATGTGAGAAGGCTGTCGCTCTCTTTATTTTCTTTGTAGAAATTGGGTCACTACGGAAGCCATTTTTGACTGGGTGTATGGATAGGAATTCAACTCAAGAAGAAAATAGTTTGACTCTACAAAAATGATTTTTTTTTAAAAAAAAATACAAAACTGTAGGGGTTATTTGTGTTATTGCGCACGTGGCAACCCTAGACCCAAATATTATTTCTCATTTCGCTCCAAATGGGCTGTTTGTGTTATTGCGCCACCGAACACGCATTCCAAATTGTACCGCTGATCTCGCATTCTCTACTTCATATTTCGTTATCTTTTCCAACTTCGCATTCCAAACTACGCGGACACTTAACGATATTACCAAAAAAACGTCGTGAAATCCACTAAAATTTGAAGGTAAATTCTCCACATATAAATAATTTTAAAAAAAATTTCAGCTCCTGTCGCCAGTTCAATTCCCGACAGACTCTTGTCACCATTTGAATTGACGACAGGGCTACTGTCGCCATTTGGAATGACGCTAGGGATATTTTATATTTCATCATTTTAAATGGCGATAGTAGCCCATTTCCGTTAAAAAAATTTGACTATTTATTTTTGCAAAACTTTATTAAAATAATATTATTTAAAAAATTCAATGGTCACAAACTCACATACAAGATGTCCCATGTTCAGTAGCATCCGACATTCTATTGCTGGCAGTAGTTGAAGAATACAGTTGTACTCTTGAGCGGTTTCGTGTCTGTACGCGTTGAACGGAAGAGCAATGCTTCTAGTTGATTTCTACCAATTTTTTTTGGGAGTGACTAGTGCTCAGACGTCTGATCCGAGCACTAGCTCTGTACGCTACTTCTGTCGTTAGATTCCCACAACCAACTGTCAGATGTGCAACAACCTCCCTTTATTTCTCTTCCCCCTGATCTCCTCCCCACAGGCATTCTTGCTTCACAACTCCCCTCGCGAAAGAAATTCATTCCAACTCCAATCATTCGCATGGTCTGCCTTCGTCCTCGTGCGGGTGGCCTCAAAATTTATTCTTGTGCAACAAATAAAAAATACAATTGAAACAAATCAAAAACACAATCGCAACAAATACCTTGTGTGCCAACATTTGAGAAACCACATTGCAACAAAAATTTCTTTCGCGTATCTCTGGTCGAAGTCCTGATCGTAGGATTGGTCCTGGAGTGGTCTTGAGGAGTCTGTGCTATCTCTAGTCGTAGATTGTGTCCAACGGGTACTGTGCTCGCTTCTCTGGTCATAGATTGTTCCCAGAGTTCGTGGTGCTACTTGATCTTGGTGAAACTGGTCGTAGGTCTTCTTGAAGTGGTCGTAGACCCTGCAGAGCTGGTTGTAGACCTTCTTGAACTTGTCGTAGGTCTTCTGGAAGTGGTCGTAGACCTTGCAGAGCTGGTCGTAGACATTCTTGAACTGGTCGTAGCCCCTGAGGAACTGGTCGTATTCCTAAATTCCTATGTACAAGTAAATCATCTCCATTAGGCAGCATCATAGAGTTCTCAAATAATACACTCAGCCCTAGAAACGAATTTACCTGATAAATAAGTTGATGAGTACGTGCCCGAGTAATTGGACCTTGCACATCATTCAAAGTAGTAGGAAGAGGAGTGTTCATATCAGTAGAAGTGATGTGTATGTCTGGAGAAGTGTTTCACGTATCCGAAGGAGTGATGTCCTCATCGTCCTCCCTCTCTTGAATTGGAGTCGTCCTCGACTCAAGATCATCTTCGTCTCCCATGTATGGCTTCAAATCTGAAATGTTAAATGTGGGGCTAACCCCAAAATCTGCAGGTAGCTCCAATTGATATGCATTGTCATTTATCTTCTTAATTATCTTAAACGGTCCATCAGCTCTAGGCATCAACTTTGATTTTCTTAATTCCGGAAACCTATCCTTTCTCAAATGCACCCAAACTAAATCACCCGGTTTAAATTAAATTTCTTTTCTACCTTTACTTCCAGCAACCCTATACTTTTCAGTCATACGCCCTATATTCTCTTTAGTTGTTTCATGCAACTTAAGAACAAATTCAACATGCTTCTTAGCATCTAAATTAATTTTTTTAGAGGCAAGCAAAGGTAGTAAATCAATAGGAGCATGGGGGTTAAAACCATACACTACCTGAAACGGACTTACCTTGGTGGTGGAGTGTATCGACCTATTGTAAGCAAACTCAATATGCGGTAAACACTCTTCCCACATCTTCAAATTCTTCTTTAAAATAGCCCACAACATGGTGGATAACGTGCAATCGACAACCTCCGTTTGTCCATCAGTTTGGGGATGGCACGTAGTAGAAAACAACAGCTTTGTCCCCAATTTGTTCCAAAGTGATCTCCAAAAGTGGCTCAAAAACTTCGCATCTCGATCCGAGACAATAGTATTGGGCACTCCATGTAAGCGAATGATTTCCCTGAAAAACAAATCATCTATGTTTATAGCATCATCGCTCTTGTGACAAGGTATAAAATGTGCCATTTTAGAAAATCGATCCACTACTACAAATATACTATCCCTCCCCCTCTTTGTCCTAGGCAATCCTAAAACAAAATCCATAGAAATATCCTCCCAAGGGGTTCTAGGAATAGGAAGAGGCATATAAAGTCCATGTGGATTGAGACGGGACTTAGCTTTGTTGCATGTAGTGTAGCGAGCCACGTAGCGCTCGACATCGCGCCTCATCTTTGGCCAAAAGAAGTGGGCGGCCGAACATCTTCGCCTTCTTTGCTCCAAAATCGCCATCAAACCTCCTCCATGCGCCTCCTGCAACAACAAAAGACTAACGGAACTAGCTGGAACGCATAGCTTGTTAGCACGATAGACCAAACCATCAGTTAGCACATATTTATTCCATGTTTTCCCTCCTTTACAATGTTCAAGCACTTCTTTAAAGTCCAAATCAGTAGCATATAAATCCTTAATTGTCTCCAAACCAAAAATCTTATGATCAAGTTGAGATAACATGGTATAACGTCTAGAAAGCGCATCAGCAATCACATTATCCTTACCTTTCTTATGCTTTATGACATATGGAAACGACTCAATAAATTCTACCCATTTAGCATGTCGTTTATTCAGTTTAGCTTGACTTCTAATATGTTTGAGCGATTCATGATCGGAATGTATAACAAATTCTTTGGGCCATAGATAATGTTGCCAAGTTTGAAGCACCACGAACTAAAGCATACAATTCTTTATCATAGGTAGAATAATTCATACTAGGCCCATTTAACTTCTCACCAAATATGCAACGGTTTACCTTCTTGAATCGATACACCACCTATCCCAATCCGCTAAGCGTCACATTCAATCTCAAAAGTCTTACCAAAATCGGGGAGTTGGAGTAGGGTGCTTGTGGTGAGCTTTTCTTTCAATAAGTTGAATGCCTTCTCTTGCACAGTCCCCATTGGAAAGGCACTCCTTTCTTTGTCAATTCATTCAATGGTTGGGCAATGGTGCTGAAATCCCGCACAAAACGTCGATAGAATCCAGCAAGGCCGTGGAAGCTCCGCTTTTTGTGTCACGATGGTAGGCACCGCCAACTTTGGATGGCTGCAATCTTTGCCTCATCCACCTCAATTCCTGTGGTGTCACAACATAACCAAGAAAGCGCAACTCGATCGGTGCAAAAGGTGCACTTCTCGAGGTTACCAAACAAGCGTGCATCTCTCAAAGCATTAAAAACAGCACGATATGATTCAAGTGTAGCTCATGTGACTTGCTATAAATCAAGATATCATCAAAATAAACCACCACAAATTTCCCAATGAAAGGACGTAAAACCTCGTTCATCAATTGCATAAAAGTACTAGGTGCATTAGTTAGACCAAAAGGCATCACTAACCACTCATATAATCCGAACTTAGTTTTAAAAGTAGTTTTCCATTCATCTCCCAATTTCATTCTAATCTGATGGTAACCACTCCGCAAGTCAATCTTTGTGAAAATAGTAGAACCACTCAACTCATCAAGCATGTCGTCTAGCCTAGGAATAGGATGACGATACCTTATGGTAATATTATTAATGGCTCTACAATCAACACACACGCCAACTACTGTCTTTCTTAGGAACCAAAAGAACAGGAACATCACAAGGACTAAGGATTTCTTGTACGTACCCACGGTCCAAAAGATCTTGGACTTGTTGCTGAATTTCCTTAGTCTCCTCCGGATTGGTCATATATGCAGCACGGTTTGGCAAAGGCTCTCCTGGGATCAAATCAATTTGATGCTCTATCCCTCGAATAGGTGGTAATCTCGGGGGTATCTCAGCTGGAAATACATCCACATACTCCTGCAAAAGGTTAGCAACAGCAGGAGGCAAAGAGCTAGATATATCCTCAAGTGAAAATAAAGCATCTTTACATATCAAAGCATAGCATGGCAGCTCATTGTCACAAATTTCAGTAAGTTCAGATTTAGTGGCAAGCATAACACACCCCTTCAATTTAATTCCCTCAGACTTAGAACTAGGCGCCACTTTCTCCCCTTTAGGTGGGAAAACACGTTTTGCTACTTGCTGATTTTTAGAATCATGCTCATTGGTGTTTCTTTTATTTTCAGCATGCTCTACTTCATCTTTAAAAATTTCAGCGGGTGTCAAAGGCAACAACTTAATCTTCTTACCTCTATGTGAGAACGAGTAGGTATTAGCTCTACCATGGTGCAAAACATCATTATCATATATCCAAGACCTCTGAGAGCAACAAAGAGCATGCTTGCATAGGCACTACATCAAAGTCGGTACTATCTTTGTAATTACCAGTTGAAAATTGCACTCTCACAACTTTGTTTACCTTTAACTTACCACACGAATTGAACCATTGGATGTAGTAGGGACGCGGGTGTGGCTGTGTGGTCAAGCCAAGCTTCTCGACCATCTCAGAGCTTGCAAGGTTATTGCAGCTCCCTCCATCAATGATGACTCTACAGGCTCTCTCCTTCGCAAGAAATCTAGATTGAAACAAGTTGTGCTGCTGATTTTGCTCCGCTCTCTCCACTTGTGCGCTCAAAGCCTTCATTGCATAACAAGGCTCACATGACTCTCTGTGTTAACAGCAGCTACTTGTTCCTCTTCATCATCAGCATCACTGTCTATCTCGTCTCCTCCACCTGCAATGTTAGCTGCAAGTACATATTCATCCTCAATATCACTAGCACTTACATAACCTCCGTCTTCAGTGGCAAGGTATGCTTTCGTGACTTGGCGATCCCTCATGACGTGGCCCATTCCCTTGCAACGGTGGCAAACAATCCCGGTTGTACGGCCCGTGGAAGAAACCGAAGAAGAACTCTTGGCTGGGACCTGCACACTAGTGGATTTACTTACCTCGGGTGCATGTGATGGTGTCGGAGGTGCTGCTGAACGCGCCCTACTCGTTGAGGGGGCAGCAGACCGTGTAGCTGAAGGTGGAACTATTGTAACTTGTCCTGGCGCTGGTCTTTGTGTAAACATGCTTCCAAAATTGTTCCTTGGCCTCTGCGGTCGTCCCTGCAATTCCTTTTCTGCCAAACATGCAAGTTGGAACAATCTAGGGACACTATCATATTCTTTGTAATCCACTATGTCCTGAATTTCACGTCTTAATCCTCCATAAAAACGAGCCATAGCAGCCTCTTCGTCCTCAATAATATCACAACGCAACATACTAATTTTTAGTTCCTGATAATATTCTTCTACGGATTTATTGCCTTGGTTTAAGCACTGCAATTTCTTACGCAAGTCACATTTAAAAGAAGGTAGAACAAATCTAGCACGCATAGATACCTTCAATCTATCCTATGTATCAGGTGTTAAGCCAGAATTAACCACTTGATTCCACCAAATGATAGCAAAGTTTTTAAATTCACTTGTGGCTTGCCTAACTTTATGCACTTCAGGAACTAAGTGAGTATTAAATTTCTGTTCTACCGTCATCTCCCAATCTAGATATATTTCAGCATCATAAGCACCCGCAAAAGATGGTACAGTGAAATTAACTTTAGCATATGGATCATCATTAACACATGCATTATGTTGCTGAAAGTTATTACCTCTCATACCTTGACAGTTGAAGTTCAACCGGTTCCGTTGTTGTGCATCGAAGGCGTCGTGGTTGTGCATCTCATTATCATTGTCAAACTCATGGTTATGGGCTGTACCTTGAGGATCCACACGACCATTGTTCGGTGGTTGATTGGCCAAACCATCAATGCGTGTATTGAGCATTGCAATGCTTTCATTGAGTTGTTGGAGTGTAGTATTTGTTTCCACAAACTTCCTATCAATGTCGTCATTAATAGCATGGCGGTGCTCATCCAACACCCTTGTGAGCTCTTCCCTCAAAACACACTCTTGCGCCTCCAATTCCTCACCTGCCATGGTTAGTAGAAGACAAAAGAGAACACAAAGATATTATCCCTATCAACTACTAGGTGGTGGGAGGTGGGATCACACACTCTCAAGCATCTTACCAAGCTCTTATGAATTTCTTACCAATTGCAGCAGGTGGTATGATCGGAGAAGGTGGGATGTATGACCGCGGTAGATGGCGAATGCGAGGATCCAAATTTGAGGGCCGAAAGTATGTGGAGCTTGGACATGCAAAATTTAGTAGCAAGGAATAGCAGTAATGAAATCAGATTAGCAAAGCTGAATCAAAGTCCACGATACTCGTCACAGTTGTTGGCCCAAACGCGTTCCTAGAACTAGCTCAAGCAAGCTGAAAAATAGGGTAGATACAAGCACAATGGAATAAAATTCGCAAAGCAACTGATTTCTCCTTCTTCTTCCTTCTCTTTTTTTTGAATTCCCTTTTTTTGAATTCCTTTTTTTTTTGCACTCTTTGCTTCTTGCTTTCTTTTCTTTTCTTTTCTCTCTGTTTTTTTTTCAAATGTGACACAAGCTCAAAACTCTTCTGCTACCTTTTCTGGGTCCAAAGAGGTGAGTGGGTCACAAGCTGTTTCTGGAGAGCAGGGGTATAAAGGTAATAAAAAGATACTCTCTCTCTCTCTCTCTAAACTTTGGCTAGCTCTGTTTCTGAGGTGGTCGAACCCGAGTAGGTGGTCGAATCCGATTGGGTGGTCGAACCCGAGGAGGTGGTCGAATCCGACTGGGTGGTCGAACCCGAGTAGGTGGTCGAATCCGACTGTGTGGTCGAACCCGAGGAGGTGGTCGAATTCCGACTGGGTGGTCGAACACGAGTAGGTGGTCGAATCCGACTGGGTGGTTGAACCCGAGTAGGTGGTCGAATCCGACTGTGTGGTCGAACCCGAGGAGGTGGTCGAATCCGACTGGGTGGTCGAACCCTAGGAGGTGGTCGAATCCGACTGGGTGGTCGAACCCGAGGAGGTGTTGCACAATCTCGGCTATAGCAAACAAACCCTAATCGCAACGATGCAGCCCAGGGCAAGCCGAGATACACGATGACCAGAACAGCAAAGACTTGACGCTAGAAACTAGATCACTACAACTAGACCAGCAACAAAGACACCGATTTATGGACTCAATTCAACAACGCTAAACCGAAAAAGACAAGCTGCGAAAGGAACAAAGTGGTTTGGACGACGGAAGAACTAAGATCTAAAACTTTTTGTGGGGCAATTTTCTGGACTCTAGGTGATGAAAAACAACTAACAAAAGGGGATAAATGAGATTACCTAACGGGCAACCTGATGCTCTGATACCACTTGATGGAACATGGTGGCCCGATCTTTCGATAGGTTCGATTGATTTCGTCGTGAGGATGTTGACGCTTTAAGGCTTCCGACCCGCAGATCGTCACCTCGCAATTCGCTACACCCGCACGACTGTCGTTATCGACCATGCTTGCACGCGATCGACCTTACCACGAGGGTTATGGTTCCTGCAAGCAATTGAAGCAACTCACAAGAACAAGGTAGATGCAATCTGAATTATATTGCGAATATGGATGAAGTTCACAAGTGGGGTTCCTCAAACCGAACAATCGGCGAAACTGCAAAGTGGCAGAATAATCTTAGAAAAACCCAACCCCAAAGCTGTGGCGACTCTCAGATATATATAGGGGAGCGAGAGGAGGTCGACCTAGGGTTGTGCGGCCGTGGGGAGAGGCGTACAAAACCTGGGCTCCGACCTCGTCACGCTTACAAGGCCCAAACAGGCCCAAAACAGTGATGCGGCGCCTTATTCACTATTATGTCACGTATCTCTGGTCGAAGACCTGATCGTAGGATTGGTCCTGGAGTAGTCTTGAGGAGTCCGTGCTATCTCTAGTCGTAGATTGTGTCCAACGGGTACTGTGCTCGCTTCTCTGGTCGTAGATTGCTCCGAACGAGTTCTATGCTCACCGAGTACTGGTGAAACTGGTCGTAGGTCTTCTTGAAGTGGTCGTAGACCTGCGAGTTGGTCGTGAGACCTTCTTGAACTGATGCGTAGGTCTTACGGAAGTGGTCGTAGACCTGCAGAGTGATCGTGAACCTTCTTGAATGATCGTAGCCCGAGGAATTGGTGCGTATTCCTAAATTCCTAAGTACAAGTAAATCATCTCCATTAGGCAAAGATCATAGAGTTCTCAAATAATACACTCATTTCTAGAAACGAATTTACGATAAATAAGTTGGCGATGCGTGCTAGAGAGTAATTGGACCTTGCACATCATTCAAAGTAGTAGGAAGAGGAGTGTTCATATCAGTAGAAGTGATGTGTATGTCTGGAGAAGTGTTGCACGTATCCGAAGGAGTGATGTCCTCATCACCTTACATGTGTTTGTCGAAGTTTGAGTTTGGTTTGTGTTTGAGAAAAATTCAGAGAAGCTGTCAGGTGATCGGCAGTAAGACCGGCTAGAGGCGGCGGTCAGACTGGCTGTGGCTGACGGTTTGACCGACTAGGGGTGGCGGTCTGACCGGCCAGGGTCGGTCATTGATGAAAAGGTTGAATTTTTGGGAATCCGATCAAACACGTATTTGCGAGTGCTAGGGGGTGTGTTTGCACCAGGTTTTATCGAAAATGGAGTTTCGACGTGAAACTAGATAGAGTTTTGCCGAAATATCTAGAGAAGGGTGTTTCTAAGACTTGGGAGTGAGATTGAGAGCAGTCAGACCGGCCATGGGGCGGTCTGGCTGGCCACGATGATCTTTGTGTTGGATGTTTGTGGATTTTGTTGAAGGTTATGGTGATGGTGCATATGTGTTGAGTGTTCTGTTTATGTTTGACTTGGGTCAGGTTGGAATGAACTTGTGCTTGGAAATAATTTGCTTGATCTATTGTTGTACAGGTGGTTCTGGAGTCAACTATAGTCAACGGTAAGGAAGACCGGGACTTGGTTAGGCGAACCAAAGTCCAGAGTGGTCATGGAGGTCGGGTGAGATAGTTGGACTTGGACAAGGTGCAAGATGGACAATGGCTATGGAAGGCACAAGTTGTCAAGGTCGAAAGGGACATGTGGTGCACTAAGTGACTTGGGCCTATTTGCAAGCGAAGACGGTTCAAAGGGATTGAGATGAGTGAGAGGCTTGACGGGGAGTCATTGGGGCCACATGGAGGTTGACAAAGCATGGGCGATGCTTCGAGGAGAAGGGATCATGAAATGACGGTGGAGGGGCAATATGGTCATTTGCCCAAAACTGAAAAAGTGAGCGATTTGCAAAACTATGGCGGTGGCCTAAGTGGATTAGGTCAAGGAGACTTCATGGAGGACAAGACATGGAGATATCAGGCTAATGGAGCCAAGGGTGAAAAACGACGTTTTGAAAAGCGTGTGTAAGTGAAAACCCGGTTATGTAATAGGTTAACGGGTTCCCATGGGTGTGTGTAGTTGATGTGATCCACTTTGTATCTAGGTTAGGGTTTCTTGTGAGGCTCCACTATATAACAGGGCATTAGAGAGAGAAAATTAGGTTTTGCACTTGAGTTTTCATGTGAGAAATTAGGGTTTGCTTGAGAGATGTAGGTGTTGCCCTTAGGGTTGTGTCCTCCTGGCGAAGTGGTTGTAATCCTTCCTCTTCAAGTGGTAATGAACGATCAGACTTGATTCTCCATGCGGTACGGAATGCTCAACTTTAATTCCTATTGCCATACAATAATCATCAAATGCCTTTGAAGTAAATTCTCCGGCGTTGTCCATTCTGGTGGACTTCACATGATAGTGAGGGAAATTATTTCTAATTTTAATTATCTGCGAGATTTAGCTCTGCAAAAGCGTAGTTTCTTCCAGATAATAAACATACGTGCGACCATTTCGAGGAAGCATCGATGAGCACCATAAGATACCTAAATGGCCCTGACATGGGCTGTATAGGACCACAAATATCTCCCTAGATACGGTCCTGGAATACAGGGACTTCATTATTTGCTTTCAGAGCAGAAGGTCTAGTAATTAATTTTCTGGTGGTATATGCGGGGCACACGAAATCTTTCTGATTTGGGAAATTCATTATATTGACATTATGTCTCTGTGAATTGTTAATTATATTTCTCATCATCCTAAGACCTGGGTGGCATTATCTATCATGCTAGAGATAGAAAAGGTTCAGAGCTTCTAAATACCGTTTTCAGAGCAGTATCGAATGCAGATGCCTTAATATTAGTGTAGTATAGCCCATTTTCATATGAAGGAAGTCGTTCTAATTCTCTTTTCCACTTTCTCCACATTTTGTAATGAGCAGGTATTCCTTACCATACTCTTCTTTACTCTCTACGTGGAAACCGTTAGCGCGAATATCCTTGAGAATTCTAGTCGATTCTGGGTACAACAAGGCTTCTTTAATGACCAAAGTTGTGCCTATCGGGAGTATAATTGTGGCCCTTCCTGAGCCTATTATACAACTTGCATAGTGTCAATTAATGCGGCATACTTGTTGTAGCCGTCTTGACGATAATTGCGTGCGGATTTCACTGCATTTGGGTGCAAGGTAGAGAGAGTCTTCTCAATCTTCTATTCATCTGTGATTACAATATCATAGAGTTGAAGACTTGTACAAATTCTAGCCATACTGGGTCAGTTCTTCGAACTCCTGGTTCGTGATGCCAGTCGTTTCCACATTCATGCAAAGAGTTCATAAGATTACTGCTGGTAATTTACATAAAATGGTTGCAAAATTCTCATAATGCGCTTTGAACTCCCGGTTTGTGTTCCCGTATTTTTCTATGCATTTTTTCATGATTTACTGTTATTTTCAGTGATTAAAAGCAATATGAACAATCACAGATAATCAAAACAGTAAATACAATACCTAAATTGCATAGAAACAATAATAACAAAGTTAAACATGCTTCAAATGCTCAAAATGATTCAAAATTTGAATTACTGATGCCCTTTTCTGCTGGAATATGAATTTTGGCGAATTCTGCAATTTCAGGTGGCTAAACTACTAAATTTCAATTGTGAGAAATTTTTGCGTATTTTTTTAATTTCTGAGGGGTTATTCTACAAGAGTTTCTTTTTCAAAATATTTCCTCATAATTTTCAGAACTTCAAGGGCTTATTTGTAATTTTTTTAGTTTTGAGAAAATTTATTGTGTAATTTCAGAAAAACCCAAGGGCCTTTTTGCAAAAAAATTGGGATTTCTTTTCTCTCTCGATTCTTTTCCTTTTTCGCTTTCTTTCCTTTGGGACCCTTTTTGGCTTTTGGCTTACTACGTACCATTTGGGCCTCACCATTCAATGGGTTCAGAGAGGGTAGGGTTTCCCTACCCCTATTCACCGGCGATGGCGGCGCCTTGATGCATGCATGGTGGCGCGAGGATTAGCGGTAGGCGCTTCGGGGCCGGGCGGTCGGTCTGCAATGCCGCGTCTGGCGGCGGCGGCGTAGAGCCCTATCTGGGAGGTGAAATCGGCGGATTCAAGCGCGCATGCGGCGGCCGATGGTATGCTACTCTTGACCTTTGGCGTCGACAGCTGGGCAAGCAGGCGTGGCTTTCATGGCAGCAGTAGCTTCAACCACGGCGGCGTGGAGTCGCGCTTATGCGGGGCGGTGCGGCGACTTCAGCGCATGCGGCACGGGCCGTCTTGGCGGTCGGCTTTAAAATGGGGTGGCTCCATGGGCGTTGTGGTCGGTGACGAGCAGCCATAGGGCCTGGGGCAGCGTCTGGCGGCGGGCGATCGCGATGCCATCGAGCGGCGGATCTGGCGATAAGCGTATGTGGCTTTGACGGACGCCGACTTCAAACATGGTCGCGGCGGCGCTTCAAGTGTGATGATACGTCGGCGGCTTCAGCGAGGTGGCCGGTGGTGCGAGACAGACGGGCGTGGCGCCGGTGATGCGGCGGTGGCGCAACTTCACTGACGCCAACGCGGTGCTTTGTGGCGGCGGCTGCGCGCGGCGGCGGTCTTGGTCGCATCTTGAACGCAGCGTTAGCACAGCCGTATACAGACGGCGTTTTTCTCTTTTACTGTTCATGCAATGCCTGTTCATGCAATTACTATTCATGCAATGATCTACGGTACAATCAACATCATTTCTTTCATGCAATCCAACCAATCGGCTTGGCCGGTGACTTCAAGTCGGCTCGCGGTAGATTAAAGAGGATTTGCACCGTAGGAATTAATCTAGAAAGCCAAATTTGCAGAATTGAAAGCGATCTAGAAAATACGATTCGATTTACGACCGTCGTGCTATGACAGTTACCTTTCGATCCGAGGAGAGTCGATCGTGTTGATAACGTGTTGAGAAACTATCGCTGGCGTGTCCAGTCCGAGCGATTACCTCGTAGACAAACTCAGAATCGTAAGAACAATGTAAGAACACAAGAACACAATAGTAGATTGAACACATAAATATGAGGGGACTTTAGGCTTTTTTTTATTGCTCTTCTGTAAACGGTGTACAATGATTGGAGGGCCCCTCATTTATATAGGGTACTAGATGAATGAGGAGCCCACCTTGGGCCAGGACTCTAGCCTAGGCCTGGTTTCTTAACAAAGATAATCATTTGTTTCTTTTGTGAAAACCCATAATAATTTGTTATTATGGACATGGTAATTAAAAGACATCAAGAAAAATCAACGCTAGGACTCATAAGTCAGTCCCAAGATCTACAAATATCATTAGTTGCACGATTTCTAAGCTGACATTTTTTTGGACGGGAGATAGTATGTAGATGAAAGTAAAGTCTGTGACATGGCTGTCAGAGATACAACCCAAGCCGGTCAAGCCAGAAGAGTCCGCGTTACACACGGTGATGTTGCCGTGTCGGATGGGGGACAGCGCGCCGTGTTGGAATAAGAGGTCCTCGCTTGACCGACCGGTTGCAACGATCATTAGCGTCGTGAAGAAAATGTCGAACATTGAAGTCTACGATCATTAGCTAGTGAAGATTTTACACGAGAGGGCAAAGAGCAGGGCCTATAAATTAAGGAACCGTGCATGCAACCATCATTCTGTGCTTAGCTCGATCAGTCTGGTGGCCTCGCTTGCGGGCTACTATTGATCAGTCTGGTGGCCTCGCTTTGCGCCGGCAGTTCGGGCTACGATCCGCCAGTGGATGCCTTCGAGTGCCGCCGATCGAGCTGTAAGCATCTATTGTTTAAGCTTTTGTCCATTTCGTTATATAGTACAAAGGGAGAGAGAAATACCAAACTATATTTATGGGATCGACCATCTCACTCGTCTACCTTAATTAATTTTGCTTTTTGTTCCCAAACTGCATGCAGGATGCAGCTGATCAGAAACTATTTGTGTGCATGCTAGAATTGATTAGAGCTCATGTTGTGCTGTGCTTATTTTTAAAACTGCTATGAACAGACAAGTTGTGGAAAAGTTTCTTTCTCTGCTTGGTAAATCAAATTAAAGTTATATAAATTATGATATCCAAGTATTGTCATTTCTCATTTCATCTCAAATGTTGTGCAACGCACTATTATGTTCGTTTGCGACTCGATCAAGGCAAAAAAAAAAGCAAGCTAAACACCCAAATATCATTTGGGAGATTGAGGAGCTCAGTTCTTTTTTTCTAGGAGTTTATTGTTTGTTTTACACCGAGGGACGTCAACGCAGATGCTCACCTCTGTGCTAAACAAGTTTCTAGTGACTGTCAAAGGTGCAGTAGTTGGCTTGATGCAGCACCTAGTTTTCTGTCGGCCTGTTTACAAGGTCTTTGTCATCATAATTTGAATCAATAAAAATTAGCTCCTCGATTCTAAAAAAACCTAAATGTCTAAAAGCGATTAAACCAATGGGATTAACATAATCCACCGCAATCACATAGCTGTCCCCTTTTCTAATTTAGTGGTCCTTTGAGGATTTATATTTTCCATATCGTGAGCTCCATGTACTAAAATTATAGGGTTCTGAAGAAAGGTCGCAACTCTGAGTGACACTTACATTAGTCAATACTAGACTTAAATAACAGCCATCCTGTAGTGGCCGACACTTTCACTTCTTTCGAAGTAATCCTGCTGTAGGAACATTGAAGAAAGCAAGTCTTGAGAAAAGGAAAAGCTGAAGCAAAATTAATCCTCCAGGTACTTCATATAACAAATTAAAATGAGGGGTGTGCTTTGGTACACCTCTCAAAGAAAAGTTTATGGATCTTAAAGCAAAGTAGTTAATATTAGGTGAGCTCAAATCTGCATTAACCTAAAAAGAATCCCGTGGCAGTTTTATTTTTTTTACGATTATTTTTAGAAATCGCCAACGGTGGAAGTTACATATTTACAGGTGTGGGTCGTGACGTTTTGTGTTCTCCGCTCATGTCTCTACGCGCCTCTCTCTCTCCAGGGTCAATCCCAACATTTATGGGCCATTACCCCCATGCTGACGTCACATGACCAATATGCGCACGACTAGATGTGCCAGTAAACTCTAACGAGACGTCCAGTAAATTCGTGAGTAATATATAGGTAGCCGAAAAAAAATAGGGAAATTAGAAGGCAAAATGACTTCTTCACTAGATTTGGCCAAATAGCGTGGCCAATCACATTTACAAAAGACCAGCTTTATATCACATACTATAAAAATAAAAAGAAAGGAAGAAGAAGAAGATCCTAGTGGCCAAGGTAGAATCATATCTTACCCTTCAAATTTTTGTAAGCTCTCTCGTCGGCTTCGGTGGTGGCGGGATCAGCGACAGGTTTGCTCAAACACCACAATCTGTCGTCTTGCTCGTTCTACTTGCGTTTCTAGCTGTTCGGCCTCCAAAGCTCAATCCATGATAGCCCAAAGGCTATCAACCTTGGCATCTTCTGCCTTGGAGACATCGATCCAATCTTCATGCATCCGGATGATGTTTGTGACCGTTTTGGCTGCATCCTGGGCTAGGATGAAGTAGTGACCCAAAACAATCTCTATGATGAGGTTTATCTGTCGGATACTGGAGACCACTACATTCTTCCGGCTGAGAATGAGCTCTAGCCGGCGGGTGATGGCCACTATGGACTCTGGTAGATCGGAGCGCCGAGATCAAAGGAACTCTTGCACCAAAGGCCGAAAAGCTCTATGAAAAGAAGTGTAAGGTAGGACAGAACGACCGACACAAGAGGAGATGTTGGCGCTGGAGAGGAAGAAGAGGGTGAAGTCATTAGAGTTGCGGAGAAAGGGGAACAAGGAAAAAAGGTTTTTGGCTAGAGAAGTTTGAAGAAAGAGGAGGCTTGTGAGAGATTACTTTTGGAAATATATTTCTATTTATAAAACAAAAATTAAAGCCGGTGCGGGAGGTGAAGAGATACATTGGAAGCCAAAGCGACACTAGTGTGTTTTAATGAGTAACCAGATGACGTGTTGAATTGTTTGTCCTATAAGGCCGAAACCCATTATCGGCTTGCATGCAATTAAAAATGATAATAGTGACCAAGAAGCCACTAAATGGCAATTCTTAATGCAGTAAAACCTTATCACACGCACAGTAATTCCCAACAAGCCAAGCGTCAGTAATATTACATGTCGTTTACAGTAAGAGAGCTCATACAAAACAGTAGAACAATTAACGTCACAAGACGTTTTTTTGTCTACCATCAAACACAGTAATTGTGGTTGTATACCCAGTAAACGACAATTCTTAATACAGGAAAACCGTGTCACACATATAGTAATTTCCAACAAGCCAAGAGTTAGTAATATTTTGTGTTGTTTACAGTAAGAGAGCTCATACAAAATAGTAGAACAACTAACATCACAGACAGTAATTGTAGCTGGATGCCCAGTAAAAGTCAATTCTCAATGCAATAAACCCTTGTCATACACACATTAATTTCCAACAAACCAAATGTTAGTAATATTACGTGTCGTTTACAGTAAGAGAGCCCATACAGAATAGTAGAACAACTAACGTCGCAACACAGTAACTGTGGCTGGATACCCAGTAAAAGCCAATTCTCAATGTAGTAAACCCTTGCCATGCGCACAGTAATTTCCAACAAGTCAATCATCAGTAATATTATCCGATGTTTATAGCAAGAGAGATCATACAAAATAGTAAAACAACTTACGTGAGTGAACGACCGTTCTGTGTCCAGTGTCCTCATCTCGCTTGGAGAAACTATGGGTGGTGGTGTTAGTACCGAGGTGTGTAGTAGAGGATCCCGGACGTCGGCGAGACTTACTGTTACTGGGGCCATGTTTATCACCGTTGTAGCCATCTGCACAGAGGAACTCGGTACTCGAGAGTTTACTGGATGCCTCTTTATACTTTACCACCACGTCCCAACGTATCACGTGCGTGGGGGCGCGGGGTATCCCTAGTCCATAACTGTTGGTATGGGTCGCACGGCTTGCTGGGGGCGCGCGAGCTATCAACACCATGAATCTTGCATGTGGATGTGTGTAGTGGAGAGTGGAGAGAGAGAAAAGGTGATAGGAGTTAAGGTTCCAATCCGCATGCTAGATGAATGGTGATGATAGCTAGTACTAGAGTTAGGAAGCCTTTTCCGTACTCTTGGGAGTATATACTCCCACTTTCAATATACCACTTAAACGAATATATTATACTTCTTTATAACTTTTAGTATAGTTAAATACCAATTATAAGATACTCCAATGTGACTTGATTTTAAAAAAAATCATTTGAGCCCTTTATTTTTTTCTATATACCCTTTTTCATATATAAAAGACGATATACACAAAATTTGCTATAAAAAGTGGACTTTCATGAAATTTTTCATGGAACTCACTTTGGGGTATCTTATAATCATTATTAGAGTATGCTCAAATTGATAAAAGGTATCATCATATGATTTAAGTGGTATATGCGAAGTGGGAGTATGTACTCTAGGAGTACCATACCATTTTCCTATATCTATAAATATATATGTGTGCACTATTCTATACCTTAGTGCATAATAGGTTATTCTCGCTCCACCACCATTAGTGGGTCAAAACACACATCCCACATTGGTCAAAGGCTAGTCAAAGAAAACCCACCACCTCCCACCCTTTTCGTGCTCAGACGATGTAGTAATTGACAAGCTTAGGTACAGTAAATCCGAACTTTTGTTGCAGTAATTATTTTTTACAGCGTTAAACACATACTCATCATGGATCTCTTTTTGTTAAGCACATTTTTTTCCAGCAAAAGGCTTCAAACGGATTGTAAATAGGATAAATAGTTTTGGAGATATTATCGTTCAAATTTTGCAATCAACTCACTCTTCTCTCTCCACCCGCCCCTATGTGCTCAACGTGGCAGTAAAACTAAGTGTGATAGTGTTTGTCTCGTAAAGGTGCAATAAACAAACAAGAAGATCACAATAATTTCTTAAAAAAAAAAGATCGTGGTAAAGTCATATGGAGGTTGCAGTAAATCTCTTTTAGTAAACACACAGAAAGATTTTATTGGTGAGACTTATATTATACTGTTACGGTCATCGTCACCAAGCTACCAAAAAAATATCATTTGTGAATCATAGCTGCCAATAAAAAATTATGGCTAAAATAAGAAAAGAAGCATTCTAGTACTAACAAGGAGCCCTTGTTTATTAGTTGGCTGGTTATATGTCTGTACTAGTTGGCTAAGATGACAGTACATTCCTTCAAAAAAGGTCGTTGTAAATCTCTTATAGAGCTGCAGTAGAAGCACATGGAGGTGGCAGTAAATCTATTGTACAGGTTTATCAAAGGTACAATAAGGTTGCAGTAAATCTGTTGTACCTCATTGTGCTGTTGTTAAACATGTACAACTGATTTGCTATCACCTCCATGTGCTTTTTCTGTAGCACTATAAGAGGTTTACTGCGAAATTTTTTAAAGAAATATATTGTCATCTTAGTCAACTAGTACAAACACATAGCTAGGACATATCGAACTCCCGTCAATGTGTGATATGCTCCATTATACATCTCCAATGTAACTGTTCACACCTTAGTAATTGCATACTCCTTGCAATCCGCTAAGTGAACAGTTCTATGTGCCAGGCGTAGAGACCCTTCGTTAAACATCTCCCTCGCTGAACATATATGGAAGCAACAACTTGAATCTAATATCCATCCATGAGAAGTACCTGATTGACTGACGACTAGTACGTCTACATCATCTTTCACTGCCGCTACTAAGCATGCTTCCCTTATTTGCTTGAAACTTGGACAATCCTTTATCATATGACCATCCTCGTCACATAGATAGCATACACGTGTGCCATTGCTCTTGCCCTTCTTCTTCCTGTGTCTTTTACTTTTTCCTGCAACACATATGGTAGCCAATGCTTGATCATCCGAGGATGAAAAATCAGATGGCTTCTTCAAGGACTCCGCCTCCAATAGATATGTTGCTGCCTCATTAAAGTTGATAGTGTTTTTCCCGATGAGAATATTCATCACCAATTGCTCACATGATAGCGGTAGAGATGACGTCAATATGACGACCTTGTCATTCTCCTCAATTTTCTCATCTACACTAGTCAGTTATGTGATAAGTTTGTTGAAGACATTGAGATGGTCAACGAACCGTGCGCCTTCCTCCAAGCGCAACCTGTATCATTGCCACTTCAGCACCCATCAGTTTGTTGGCGACTTTGCCATATACAATTATTCTATGTAACTGCATAATTTTTTCGTAAATTTTCTTTAATCACCGAGTACTTTACCTCATCAGAGAGACATAGACGGATTGTACTAACAACTTTCCACTCTATCACCTTCCATTCTTCAGCGGACGTCTTTTCCGATTTATCCCCTTCAAGAGCATCGATTAACCCTTGCTGGACAAGGACATCCTTCACCATATATTGCCACATGCTGAAATTTCCTTCGCCATCAAATTTCTCCACTTGATTCCACATCGTCGACATAGATCTTGATTTTGTGCTAGCTGACCTTCGTCGACCTTCTCACAAAACCGATTAATCCGGCCATGGCACTGATACCACTTGTTATACTTTGATACCCCGTTTTATGCACAGCAGCCCCTAGATCGGATCAGAGTTACGAGATACGGTACGAGCGTGCACGATATCAAGAATGAAATAGATAAATCCCGTAGAGAGAACCAAATAACAACGATGAAATAATAACAACGAGAGAGAAAGATTTGGCGAAACCATCCGCAATTTTCTTAAGCGCAACCTCAAAAGAGTACAAGGGATTGTCGCTCACTCTCTTGAACATTTTAGGACCCTCGGATACTTTCACTATACAAGAATATAATGCTAAAGAATAACCTAGCCTCTAATCCTCTCTTGCTTTAGATGAGTTGGTTTGTGGCTTGTATTCTTCATAACCACCACTCGTGGCATTATATAGTGTCCCATAGTTCTTCTCCAAAAAGAAGTAGGAATCATAATTCTATTAGGATTCATATAGGAATCCATGTTAGCACACTTCTCCCGTGCCTAGTTGACTAGGATACGATAAAGAGTGAAGAAAAATGCATGCTCGGTGAGTCGAGCCCACCAACTACTCAATGTCAATGGTCGCCGAGTCGACTTAGCGGTAGGTGATTAACCTATAAATTAAGAAACTACGTGTCGAGTGTGCATGCCTACATACCGCCTTCTTAGTACTCTCATCGGTCTTGGCGCCAAGCTAGCCGCCATTTGTTAGCTCATTAAATCTAGCTTTAACTTTTGTTCACAAACTACATGCGTTCTGCTGATTGATCAGAAGCTATTTGTGTGCAATCTAGAATTGATTAGATCCTGCAAGCTAAGCCGCTCCTTTTTTGTGTGTACATATATAGGGATCTGAAGAAAACGCTCAACGCTGTGTAGCATTTGCATTAGTCAAGAGTTTCACTTGTATTGAAGTCTTGTTGAAGGAACAGGGGAGAAAGCAAGCATTGAGGAAAGGAATAGCTGAAGTGAAACTAAACCATTCCATTCAGGTACTTAAATACCAACCAACCACTGAATAAGTGAAGATTTGTCAACATTTTCTGATCATCTAAAACTCCCCCTCTTTTTCTCTATTCATACAAACAACATCTAGATTCGACCAAGGTATAATGAAGGACATCGCAATTGGGCCGGTTTGTGTTGGTGCTCATGGCCTCTGGCGCACGTCGTCAAGCTATGCGTAGCGTTATATGGGAACGAGACAGATCGGTTGTCACTACTTGATTTCAAGAATGCAGTCAGTCTTGATCCACAACAAGCCTTGATGTCCTGGAATGAGAGCGCCCACTTCTGCACTTGGGAAGGTGTCTCCTGTAGCTTGAAGAATCCACGCCGTGTCACTTCTCTTAATCTTACAAATCGAGGTCTAGTAGGGCACATCTCTCCGTCACTCGGAAACCTCACATTCCTAAGACATCTGTTCCTACCAAAAAATACACTCAATGGACAAATCCCTTCGTCCCTTGGTCACCTACATCGCCTTGAATTCCTCTGCTTGAGTAATAACACATTGCAAGGTTCCATACCTGATTTCGCCAACTGTTCTCGTCTCAACATCATAGAGATAGATAACAACCACCTAGTTGGGCAAATACCTGGACAGATCAATCTGCCTCCTCTCCTTCAAGAATTGCAACTTTCAGGTAATAATCTTACGGGAACCATCCCTTCTTCCCTTTCAAATATCACGACACTTGATGTGCTTAGCGTTGTGTATAACTCTATCGAGGGCAATGTCCCGTATGAAATTGGAAAGTTGCCCAAACTGCGATATCTGTACTTGGGTTCAAATAAGCTGTCAGGTACGTTCCAGCTAACCCTCCAGAACCTTTCTTCTCTTGTTGGACTTAATCTCGCTTTCAACAATCTATATGGAGAGCTACCATCCACGTTAGGTACTTCCCTACCCAACCTCCGATTTATATTATTAGAAAGAAACAGACTTTGAAGGGCACATCCCTTACTCGATGGGTCAACGCCTCTAATTTAGATACTTTGGAGATAGCTCAAAATAAGTTGTCTGGAGTTATTCCTAGTTCTATCGGTAAGCTAAAGAAACTCCATAGTTTGCTTCTTCATCGGAATCAACTCCAAGCACGTGACAAACAACAATGGGAGTTCATGGATAGCTTAAGCAATTGCACTGAGTTGTATTATTTGGCACTAGCTGGGAATCGGCTAGAAGGACAGATACCAAATTCATTAGGCAACCTTTCAACTAAGCTTCAAAATTTATTCCTTGGACAAAACCAACTGTCAGGGAATTTTCCTTCTGGCATAGCACACCTTCTCGCCCTGTCCTTCTTAGGATTGTATGGCAACCATTTTACAGGTGCAGTCCCAGAATGGCTCGGAACTCTAAAAGAATTACAAGGAATAGACTTATCTGACAACATATTTACAGGGTCTATTCCAGCCTCCCTTTCAAATTTATCGCTACTATCAGTGCTCTATTTAAACTCTAATCATTTTGAAGGACACATACCATCAGGCTTGGGAAACATCCGACTCCTTGAAGTGTTGGACATGTCCAATAATAATATTTACGGTAACATACCAAAGGAAATTTGCATGATACCTACGATATGGCATCTCTGGTTATCTTTCAACAACCTGGATGGGCCACTTCTGTCGAAATTGGTAATGCCAAGCAACTAATGTCTCTGCACCTTTTGTCCAATAAGCTATATGGAGATATTCCAAACACATTGGGTAATTGTGAAAGTTTGGTAGACATCAAGTTGGTAGGAATGTTTTCGTGGAAGCATCCCCACTTCATTAGGCAACATAACTAGCCTAGAAGTGCTTGACTTGTCTCACAATAACTTAACTGACAATACCGGCGTCTCTTGGTAACCTACAACTTCTTCAACAACTAGATTTGTCGTTCAACCATCTTAAGGGTGAGGTCCCAACAAAAGGAATATTCAAGAATGCAAGCGCCATACAAATTGATGGTAATCAGCACTTTGTGGCGGGCCACCGAGTTACACTTGCTTGTATGTTCTATCATGCCTTGGAATTCAACTAAGCACAAGCAATCTAGTATTGTACTAAAAGTAGTCACCCCATTAGCCACCATGGTGTCACTCGCTATACTCATATCTTTCTTATTTCTCCGAGGGGAAAATGCAAGAGAAAATCTATATCTTTGCCCTCATTTGATAGCAAATTTCCCAAAGTTTCTTATAACGATCTTGCCAGAGCAACAGATGGATTCTCAATATCCAAGTTAATTGGTAGAGGAAGATACATTCATTTATCAAGGAGCACTGCTTCAAGACGTAAATGTGATTGCCATCAAAGTCTTTAGCATGGAGACAAGAGGAGCACAAAAAGAGCTTCATTGCAGAATGCAATGCTTTGAAAATGTGCGCATCGCAATTTAGTTCCTATCCTTCTTGCATGCTCAAGTATTGATGCTAAGGGAAATGATTTCAAAGCCCTAGTGTACAAGTTCATGCCACGAGGTGACTTGCATGCGTTACTATACTCAACTCGAGATGATGAGAACACTTCAACTTCAAACCACATTGCACTGGCTCAAAGGTTAAGCATTGTGGTGGATGTAGCAGATGCGTTGGAGTACCTCCACCATAACAACCACGGAACTATTGTACATTGCGATCTGAAGCCTAGCAACATTCTTCTGGATGATAATATGACGGCGCATGTTGGAGACTTTGGTCTTGCTAGGTTCAAAGTTGATTCTACAACATCATCTTCTTTTGGTGACTCGAACTCAACTTCTTCACTTGCAATAAAGGGAACCATTGGATACGTGGCCCCAGGTTACGTCTAATATCCATTTTTCATATTGTTCTATGTCTCCGTATAACCTGAGCACAAATTTCTTATTTTCAATAATTGTGCTAACATGTGACCAACTATTCTTGTCTGAGGTCTACTACAGAGTGCGCTGGTGGTAACCAAGTCTCAACTGCCTCAGATGTCTACAGCTTTGGGGTTGTTCTCCTTGAAATATTCATCAGAAAGAGGCCAACAGACGACATGTTTAAGGACGGATTGAGCATTGCAAAGTTCACAGAGATGAACTTCCCTGACAAGATATTGCAGATCACTGATCCCCAGCTGCGACAAGAGTTGGTCCTATGCCAAGATACTCCAAGGGCCAGGAAGGAAAAAGATGTAGAATGCCTGCTTTCTGTGCTCAACGTTGGCCTTTGTTGTACCAGGACGTCCCCGAGTGAACGCATCCGCATGCAGGAGGTGGCTGCAAAGCTGCATGGAGTCAGGGATGCATGCCTTAGAGGTACTGAAGAAGTAGTTCAGCGACTTCAGCAGTTTTAGTTTTGTCTGAATAATTTACAGCAGACTGGTAATTTTATCACAAAGCATGTGTGTGCCTTTCCTGTGTAAGTGAGATCGCTGTTCCTTTGAATAAATAACTGCGAGTGACCATAACTACTGTACGAGCCAAAGAAATGTGTTGTTTCTTGCTTTTTACGGCTAGCGTGACAGATGGTTCTGCAAAGACATGAGGGTGTTACATTTATATCTTGCGTCTTGTATCTTGTATGCTGTGTTCAATGGCTTCAGAATAAGTTGCATTCGTTTAATTATGTCATGACCTTCTCTTATGATTTTATAGCTCACGGTAATGCTCCTCATACATTGATAGCCCAAAAGGCAAAAGCCAACATGATACGATCCTTTTTCTCTCTTTTTTTCCCTCTACACGGTGCACTGTTTGGGCTCCAAAAGTCCATGTTACCTATACCTCTCTTCCTCGTGTCAACACAGCATTTTTGGGTTGTTTTGTTTTCGAGTTAGCATCTACGTTTTTAATCATCATCACTAAAGTAACGATCAAGTTTTCTTAAACCTATCCAATTCCAAAGAATATATGCGATCAGATGTTGTTCCAAACTAAGAGAAATTCAGAATGATAAAATAAAATTAGCGATTTGATTTCCATCCGACTTAAAACGTAACATCTATAAATAACTAAAATTCGGAATAATAATTAAATAAAATTAACAATTCAAAAGAAAGAATTTGTGACAAGTACAATCCAAATTAACTAATATTCGGAATAAAAATAATAAAATACCAATTTGATTTCCATACAATTCCAAAGTAAATCCTAAAAAGCCTAAATTTTAGAATAATAATAATAATAAAATATAAAATATTATTTTTACACAAATTTCAGCTTAAAACCAAAAAAGAAATCCATGGCAAGTATGATAAGAAACATGCAAATTTGGAACAAAAATTAAAGCATGATTAGATATTTCATTTGTAAACGAATTTAAAACCTAAATTCCAAAATATTAAAAAAAATTAAACCTATACTGATTAGACACTCCGAGGAAGCTCCCGTGTTAACCAAAATGTTGGACCGAAAAGGGGACTAGAGGGGGGGGGGTTGAATAGAAGCACTGTCTCTTTTTCACCTTGATCGGATTCAACATATTTTTCTGTAACATTCCCGTTTTCAGATGGTGAATAGTGATTAATTTTTCGGTTTTCGATTTTCGTTCGTATTTCAAATTAGCAAGTATTCCTGAAAATCTTCTGTCGAACCCGGGAGCGAAGGATCCCGAATTCTCTGTGTTCATACACTAGTCCAGAATTTCTAGTGTTCACAGTCAAACAAAAGTGATAATCAAAACATATCACGCACTTTATTAATAATTATTCAGAGTTTATTACAAAGGGCCTGAGGCCAAATAAAGTAAAACACAGCGGAAAATAAAGCAGTAGTAGTAGACCCAACGATTCGCCACAGGCAATCGTCTAAGGGAGCGTGGCCTAAGCATCGATGTCCTCACCGTCTTGATAGAGGTCTTCTCCTGAATAAAGATTATTCAGCAAGAGTAAGCACTACTACCGTGCTCGCAAGTTACACCCGTCAAGTAACAGATTGAATGCATGCATAAGGTAAACAAGGGGTATTGGCAGGGTTTATTTGCATAAAGCAGCATTTTCAATTTTAAATAATCATATTAATTTCCAAGGCCATTTTTATACTATATCTAAAATCAGATTTTAAATAAAAATTTTATAGTGTGGATAACCTCCATATTTGAATGGTGAAGGATACCCTCCTACCACATGGCTAACCACCCAATTTTCCCACAAGGATTATCCATCCAAAATCATCTGTTGAAACCATTTTGAAACAAAAAAAAACAAGTCTAACTCGGAGTGGCTTTGCTAGCATGTTCATGACCGCAGACGTGGCTATTCGAATAGTTTTCTACTCTGCAGAGTTTGTACAGCTTTACCCACAAGACACGAATTCTCTAGTTTATCCGGCATATATCTATGCCACCGCTCACTACCTTAGGTAAGCAGTCTAGAGCACGTGACAAGGCCTTTACAATGATCTACCTCATAGTACTCATACCCGCTAAGGTTTCGCTTCCATTGGACTAACCGTCTCCGGGAGCCCCCTCTTGCGCCAGGTGGGACTATAGTTTAACCGACACCCACACATACAACACGGCACAAATATCTATGAGGTATCCCAAATTAATAAGCCAGGTCTTGCCCATACAAGACATGTGGTGGTACAGTGAGGCATAGCAAGATGCGGCTCAAAGACCGGTCCTTAATTGACTTGGGCGTCTTTCAAAATCAAACCCTGGGTCTTAATCTTAACCAGATTAAGCCCGTGTAAAAACCTGCACCCACCATTCATCCGTTTCGCCCAAGTCCAAACCATTTTTGATTTTATTTTAATAAAAACCACCTTTACAAATTCTCTATGGTAAAACAATACCATAGATTTAATTTTAAACAATTTTGTAATGGTTTGGCTAAATCCTCCCAAAATCAAAATCATGGTCTAAGCATTTGCTAAGCATGAATAATTTCCAAAACAATTTATCTATGGTGACAAAGGGATGACATTTTAATATTCAAAATTGGCCATACAATAACAATTGGAATAACTAAGCATTTAAACAGTATTAAAATAATTGACTAAAAATATGCATGCAATAATAATTTTAAAAACTGAATTAAATAACTTTAAAATACTAAAGCAATATGGTCAAGGGTATAACTTTCCTTCGTTGAAGTCTTGAAACTCTAATTCCTCTCAAGGATCCACCTCTTGAATCGCCAAACTCTATACGCAAAAGTACGACAAATTCAAATGAAAATCAAATAAATTAAAAAAGACAAATCAAACTAACTCCAAATAGAATAATTTTATTTTATTTAGCTAGATAATAATTTTCTAAGATTTTAGCAATTTGAATCACCCAATTTGGAGATTGGATGCAAAAGTTATGAATTTTAGAAGTTTAACCCTAAATATGCAATTAAATGAATTTCCCGAATTATTTTTCTAAAGGAAAATCCATTTATTGCGCAAGGCTGATGTTAGCCCTGAGAATTTCGGAAATTAAAGGAATTAAAATAATTTTCTGACAAGCGGGCCCCACGTGTCATAGACACGGCTCACATGGACTAGGTCCATGTGGCGATTGGCTCGGGAGGGCCGTGGGATGTGGCGGTGCGAGGGTGACGTGGCGCCACGCAGGCAGCCACGTCGGGCCTGGTGATGAGGTGGCGTCGTGTTGGCGTCGATGTGGCCGAGCCACGTCGGATCGGCGGGGTTTTGGCGGCGGCGACAGGCTCGCCGGCGTTTCACGCCGGGGCGAGCTCCACGGGCATGCGCAATAGAAAGAGGATGAGATGGGGATCCTGGTGCGCTACCTTGGGGTGGCGGAACGGGACGTTTTGGTTGTCGGCGGCGAGGTTTGGCGGCGGCGGTGCGGGGTCGTCGACGAGGAAGGAGCTCCGGGGGTCTTCGGGACAGGTGGATGAGCGCACGAGCTTTGCGGTGCTGCGGCGATTCCGTAGGTGTGGACGACGGGGCCTGGGCGGAGATGGTGGCGCCGGAATCGAAGAAGAACCGAAGCTTCACCGCCGGCGAAGAACTTCAAAATTAGCACTCTAGAGAGGAATTGGGAGGAGGCGCTCAGAGGCGTTGGGATGAGGAGGCTACGGGGGTCTTGGTGCCCCCTTTTATAGGGCGAGGATGGCACGGGTTCGCCGTATCGCCCAAGAAGGTCTCAAGGCACGGCGGAGACAAATCGAGATTCGCGCGAGGGAAAGGAAAGTGGAGGCCGTGTCGGGCGGAGGGATCCGGGTTTAAATGCGCGCGTCAATTTGGGGAATGCGGCCGGATTTGAACGCGTATGGAAGCTTTGCGGAAACGGCAATGGCAGACGCGGCACGAGGAAAAGGAAAGCAGCGGCGGGGAAGAAAGGAAAGAACGGGGACGACGCACTGTAGCGGGCCCCACTTGTCGGTGTCAGTGGAGAAAGGAAAGGAGAGGGTGCACCTTGGCCACCCGATCGTGATCCGACGGTGAGAAGAAAGAGAGGGGGGCGTAGCGAAGGCAGCTCGTAAGTGGCGTGCAGGATGAATTGGTGAACGAAGTTTCATTTCAAAAGCTGTTGAGGATTTTCTTTTGCTTTCTTAATTGATTTAATTCAGATAAATCAAAATAGCTTTAGAAAATAGTAAAATAAATCCAAAAAATTCTAGCAAAATTCACAGAAATTCCTAGAATGATTTTGGACTTAGTAAAATAATTCCAACTTAAACTTGGTAATAGATTTTGCAATTAATTTTGTTTTAGCTTCAAAATAATTAAGGAAAAACTTTTTAAAACTTCAGAAAATCCACAAAAATAAATAAGTTTTAAATTTTCTCTGAAATTAAAATTTTGGGCTGTTACATCTTCTAGCTTCTTTAAGCTCGGGTTTGTGTTTCAAATACCCTTGACTTCTGAAATTCAAATTTAAGTTTGAATTTCTCTCTTTTGAATTTTAGGATCTTTTCTCTTTTTGCCCTTCTTTCTTCTTGGGCTCAGCCCATTCTTCTTTTTGGGCCGGCCCCCTTTTCTTCTGGCCCACCAGACCCCTTTTCTCCCCCGGCCTGCTTTCTTAGGCCCAGTAGCAACAGCCCACTCCCGGCCTTTTTCTTCTTTGGCCCGGTCGCCCCTCCCTTCTTCTTGCCTTGACCCGGCCGCTCCCATCTTATCTTCTTCCTCAGGCGCACCCGAGCCTGCGCCTCTCTCTTTCTCTCTACGCATGCCATCGCCTGCCACCACGCCCCCTCTGCCATTGCCCACGAGTAGCCTCTGTGCCTCCTCGTGCCCGTGTGCTCCTCTGTGCTGCCACTGGTTCCCTCATCTGTCTTGACTTTGGCGCCCTCCTTCCACCCTATCCTCTCTCCCGCGTGTGGCCATGATGCCATGGTCATCCTCACCAACCCGCAACTGCGTCACCTGCCTCCGCTGTCACCGCCTCATCAGCGTGGCGCTCCAAGTTGTCGTCGCCCTCGTCTGGTCCCATCGCCGCTCGTCCTCGCCAACCACAAAGGCACGTCGCTTCTGCGTCCTTCTCCGCCGGCTCTGCTCACCTCCGCCGCCGCCTCGCCCGCCTTGTCACCTCACCCACCCGCTATGGCCGCCCAAGTCTTCGCCCCTTGCTGCATCTCGTCTGCCGCTGCTGCGTCTCGTCTGCCGCCACCCACTCTCGTGCCATGTCCTCTCCGCGCACAGAGCGCTCACGCCGCGCCTCGGAACCATGCGTGCGCGCCCCTGGCTCCAACGTCTCCAAGCCTCCTCCGTGGCCTATTTAAGGACCCATGTGCTCCCTTACCTCCCTCACGCCGCCCTTGAAGCTCTCGGTAAGCTCCACCCGAAATTGCCGTCGCTTCCCCTTTTGTTTCGGCCAAAGCTCCTCGCCGGCGTCTAGCCGCCTCCGGCGCTGCCTCTACACCGCCACCCCATCACCGTGAGCTCCTATCACCGAGGAGTCTTTCCCCTCAAGTCCCCTCGGCTCCGGACCACCATAGTCGCCGTATTTGCCCGTCTTTCCCGCCTCCGGCCGCCACCATCACCGCCGCCGATCTCCCTTCTTCGGTCACCTCCCTCCCTGTTTCTTGGTTTTTGAGTTCCTAGAGATCCCCTCTTGCTCGTGCTCTCACCCATTCGGGTCCTGAGCCACCAGGGCGTCATTTTGGCTTTTGCCACCACGCCGCCACCACTTCTCCGCCATCGCGCCGTCGCTCCAGCCATCCTCCGGCGTCGCCACCATCGTCACCAACTCCCTCTCGCTGAGACCTTCCCATTTTGGTGCCTAGCCGCCGCTACCACGCCCTCTCCCGTTGGCAGCGAGTCCAAGCCGCGCTCGCGCCCGAGAGCCTCCTTGTGCTGGCATCTTCGGACCGTGAATAGTGCGTGCAATTACTGTGGCTTAATGATTGCTTAGCCGTTGTAATAAACCCTAAGCAATGATTAGTGATTTAATGAGTCCCTAATAGCCGGTTCCCTTCACTGCCATGCGGGCCCGCGCACAGTAATGGAAGCCATTAAGTTTAACCACCGATTTTCCCCTTCATTTCACTGACAGTGGGCCCCGTGCTACTGTTACCATGCACCCGGTGAACCATAAACTGGTGCACAGTGCATATGAACCTCCGGTCTATGCACTATGCACATGGACCGTGCACTGTTCATTCTCCTGCGATTTAATTTCAATTTAAACTTTGGAAGCTCCGTTCTCCTTCGTTATAACTCCAAAAATTATGAAATTTGTTTCTAAAATTTTGTAAATTCAAGATCTTGCTAATGGCATAGGTCTTGATCAAATTGGAGTTCATTTGTTGTCTCTTTTGTATTTATTTGCTCTCTTTGCTTGTTTGTGCCTTTTTCCGGTACGTTCGTCCGAATAGGATTTGAAGACACGGAAGACCTCCAAGTTGATCAAGCCCAAGAATATCAAGACTCTCTTGCCTATAACCAAGGTGAGTCAATGCTTTGATCATATTGATCCTACATTTTATGCAAATTATATTCCTTTAAATTACCAAAATTGCATGCTTTAATTCTTTAATCAAATGTATGTTAAAGCTTAAGGTAGTTAATTACCCATTTGATGATTAATTAATTATAACACCATCCTTTGATAATCGAATCCTTTATCCCATTGTCACCCTAGTAACTATATGGTAATACTAGCTATAGGTTGTACTTAAGCGACATGCTAGTCTTGCTTAAGTACCAGGGTATTAAAATAACCCAATCATCATTCTTCAAACATGAAATGATTTTGGGCAGTCATTGGTGGTCCATGACTGAAATAAATGAGATAATTTGGTTTTACTCCTCAAAACCCTAATAATTGGTAATACCACATCTGGGTGGATGGCAAGGCGGTGGGTGCTCACGGAGCACGAGAATGGTTGGTATGTGGTATGAACCGTCCAGATGGATTAATGACTTAATCTTATCACGACCTCCCATGTAAAATAAGTACAACCACAAGTCTGCAAACTGCAACTTGGCTTAGTAAAATTATTAAACCCTGAATGTATTTCACTTGGTGGAGAAAGGGAATATGCAAGCTTGCGGTACATCCAGCTTGAATGGGACACCAACACAAGGTGAAGTTGCCAACGTGTGGGTAGTCCAACTACGCCAGATGCTGCGGTACAACGATCCCGCACAACGTATGGGCACAACCCGATATGGGTGAGATGACGGAAAAGTTGAGGTAATTTGAAAGGTTACTATGATGGTCGCTCAACTACATGACTACGGAATCATGTAGGGTAACGAGTATGACTATCTCTTGTGGGTACAGTGTACAACCTCTACAGAGTCTAAACTGTTTAAACAGCCGTGCCTACGATCAAAGGCGGACATGGAAACTTTACTTGAGTTAGTTCTATTTCAAAAACTTTGTGGGTGGTATGAAAAATGTGGAGGGCTCACCTAGCCCTGAGATTAGATTTTACCTGAGCCATCGAGCTCAGTGGTGTTAATAATGGGGGTAGCTCCAATCAAAAGATGCATGCGGTATAGGTTCCGACGGAGGGGACCTCTACTGAAATAATTATTGCACAATTACTCTCTTTAATAAAATGCAATTTGGTTAAAATGCTAAGTGATAGGACTTTGTAATTATGATATTTGAAAATGTTGCTTTAGCAAATAAAAGAACCTGAGCCATCCTTGTTAAGCCTTGCATGTATATTATTGCATTGTGTGTATTGGCTCGCGAGCACGGAAGTTGGGTTCATTCTCGCTCTTTCCCCCAAAAACCCTCAGAAGCAGGAAAAATCCTGAAGATTACGCTTACTACGAGGATCCAGAAGTTGGAGGCCCAGGAGATGATGAAGTGTAGATTAGCCTTTAGTTGTTCTAGTCTCGCCCCAGTCTAGTTGACTCCATCGGTGCTTGCGTGCATCCTATATTACCTAAGTCTTTGGGTAATATCGGACGCACACAGGTTCCCCTAGTCGCTTGCCTATGGAGAGATGTGCTCTCACCCCTTTTGCTTTCGTTGTCTCTTCCGCTACTTTTGTAATGTAATCAGTTTGGCCTGTTCGGCCCTTATTGTAAAAATTGAACAGGCCCTTATTGTAAAAATTGACCTGATGCGGCCTATGTAAACTCTAATGTGTTAATTAATGAATGGTATGGTTTAATCTATGCCATGTATGAATTGATTCAGTGATGTATCTGTGAGTGCTATCTACTGATCCAGGAAATAGCACAATATCTTTCACCCTGGATTCTCGGAATCCGGGTCCGACATTTTCACTCTAATAGCTATGAGAGCTATGAAGATTAATGTACAAACATAGCGGAAGACTTGTATTGAATCCAATCAACACCCTGAAGCAAAACAATCAAAAACACCAAAAACTCAATTCATAAATAGTTGGGCGGTCAGACCTCTCAGCCTAGCGGTCTAACCTCTCCAAGAGGCGATCTGACCTCTCCAAAGTGGCGGTCTGACCTCCAGCCCGATGAACAGTAAAATCAGCACGAACTCAAAATCACAAATTGGCCTAACTTTTGATTCGCAACTCCAAACTTCACGAAACTTGAAACATACCTTCTCTAGAATATCAGGAACCTATTCCAATCAATGATCATGAAGATCATTGCCAAAGTTCTGACCTTTTTCGGTTTGAGTGAAGGTTGCTTCAAAACCGAGTCAAAATCAAAATATGATCCGAAAACTTGCTCGTGGGTAGAAGATGATCCTAGATGCATTTCTATATGTCACAGCAAGCAAGATCTAGATCAGAAACCAAAGGAAAACTAAAGGATCAAAGAAAGCCCCAAAATCACAAAAAAGAGAGCAAGAACAAGAAGAGACTCATCTTAAGGAATCTTGCTTGGATTGATTTGACATTGATGTTGGTTTACAGCCACTCCATTCAGGAGGACAAAAACTCAACACTTGAGCACACAATCAATCCAACTGTCTAGAACCCTAACATCTCTACTTTCCTCTCCCTAAACACAAACTAGGGTTTCTTCAATACAAGGGCTGGGAGGTGCACAACCAGCACCCTCCCCTATTTATAGTGGAGGCTAGCTTCTAGAAGGACATCCCTGATGGGCACCCGTTAAGCCCACACACAAACGGGTTTTACTTACACTCGTATTTCAAAGTGTCGTCTTCATATTCTCTTGACCTAAACCACTTCTCCTTGCGCCGTCTTACGTTGTGGTTTAGCCAAAAGCCATCAAGGCGGTATTTTGGTGAAGTTACCAAAATACCCCTTCTCGATCCTTCTCCAAAGACCAAGTCCAATCTTCACGGCAATCCTATGCTTCACCACGTAGGTTGATCAACCACTCTCTTCATGTCGCAAGTCTCCCATCCGCTCCCACCAAAACCACCATGGCACTTGCACCGACCTCGCTACCGCTTGATGCAACCTGCTACATCGAACTTCCTGCTCGGGTCATCCTTGTCCATTTTGCACCATGCTTGAGTCCATCGACTTCACCCAAAGATCCTCGATCATTCTCAACCTCGCCTCCAAGCCTAGTCCCGATCATCCTCATTGTTGACCGTCATTGGCCTCCAAGCCTCTGCGCAATAATAGACCAAGAAATCGATTTCGAGAACAAGTTCTTCGCAACATGACCCACATTAGTCAAAACATGCATCATGCAACACATATACATTGAAACCCATGAATTTGACCTAACCAACAAATATCGCCGCTAAGCTGGCCGTCGAACAAGTCAAAACCAGTCAAACCGTCACCCATGGCCGGTCTGACCGCCCAGCAAAAGGACTTAGCCAAATTTCCCCGCTGAAAATCCGAAACCTCTCTGGAAATTTCAAACGAATAGAACTTCTAACTCAAGCTCTAAAAATTATGAGACCAAGTCTAGGAGAATCCCCTTTCTTTCCTACACCTTCTATTTTTTGGCCCGGCTCCAAACTCGAAATACCACTACTACAAAAAAGGCCTTTACAGACGGTTCAGTAACGCCATCACTGCGGTTCCGCGAGCCGCCCGAGTTTATGGGTCAAGAATGCTAATGGTCATCATGACGGTTTTCAACCGCTCAGAATATATACTATCACTGCATTTCGCGTAGATGCAACCGCTCGTGATAGATTTACTACCAGACGGTCCGTAGATAAAACCGTCGTGATATTCGATACCACGACGGTCCGTAGATAAACCGCTCGTGATAGTCCTATCACAGACGGTTCAGATATGAAACCGCTCGTGATAGTCCACTATCACGCATTTGCTTCATATACGTACCGCTCGAGGTAGTCGACTATCACTGCACGGTTTTATCTACGACCGCTCAGGGTAGTCGATTATCACTGCACGGTTTCATCTACTGCACCGCCCGAGGTAGTCTTTGCATTGCTAAATCTATTTCGCTTATTGGCTAGCCTCAGAAATGCTAGCCATGCCCTCTCAAACAAGCACATCCAATTCTCATTCATTTCGTAAGCACATCAAAATTGCATTCATTTCGAAACAACACATCCAATTCACAAATCAATTAACTAAATTTAACCATTAATGTACATTAATTTACACACATGTACCATTATGTTCAATCTATCTCAATCAAGTTCAATCTGCTACACCGTGGAAACTCCCATTTGGATTTATGACCGTCTGCTCAGAATGACGCAAGGTGTGATCGAATTTTTATGAGCTCGCTCTGCTCCAACGCAGCCAAATGATGTTCGCAACTTTGTCGATAGAAGGTTAAATTCGGGCTTATATAAATTGGTAAGTATATATGAAATAATTGTTGAAAAATTGACAAACCTGAGGATCATTGGTGATCGCGGGAACCGATGAGTAGTTGCATGTTGTGGCAAACATAGTATCCACAGACGCTATGCCCGGGTACAGCCGGTGGCACTTTACAAAAATAGAATTGGTTAGTTCGAGAGGCATTGCTACGAAGTGTTATATAGGATTAATGTGTACTAGCTAGCAAGTACCGGGAATTTTTGATCATGTGCCAGTGTCCTTCCCTTGATATTCCAACCTTTAGCATGTAACACGTCAAACACCCTACGTGACTCCAAGAAGTTAGCCTTAGCCATTGCAAAGGAAGGAAAGACTACAATAGAGTTTCTATGGAGGAAATGTGTTTACCGATGATTAAACTCCTGATGGTAGTGAAGTTGTGAGTGGCCCTCAGAGGGAATCTAGGTATATTACGATTTCGCTTTGGTATAATTACAATTAGAATCCAATGGTACCTAGGTATGTCAAGATGGTCATTAAACCTAAGTTCGTGTTGCTTATAAAGTACAAATCAACAAGTATAGCCAGAGTGCAACACTACTTACTTCGGTTGTAGGGCAAAAGTATGAATTCCTTGTTGCGTGAGCCATGAAAAATCTATAACGTAATTCTCGATTTAATGTTGCATCCGCCGTGATGCTTTGCTCGGAGACAACGTGTGGGTCGAGGAAACCTACCGGTGATTTCCTTCTTTCGCTTCACGATCATGTATCTATTATACAAAAGCTAGGAGTTATATATAACATTTATCGATATTACACTAACATTGACCGTGATTGTACACACTTACAAAGGTCCAAAGATCGTATGATTGAGACGCCGAGCTCGCCGAGGTTGAAGAGACGTAACAAGTCGTCGAAGGTCACCGTGAAGACGCTGCCTTGATACACGTGGTTAAAATGATGCTCCTTGAACTTGACGGTGACACCCGAGCATCGTTGATCAACCGCTTGTTGGACTGCTCCATGTACCATGCATGCAATTCCGCGCAATCCAAATCCTAGGGTAGGGTCGTTTAACTTCTCGAGCAACGGCTCGCCTAGCTTGTATTTCCGCCAACGGCAAGAAGGGATATCATGAGAGGACTCGATCGCCTTCGATTTTCCTTGCCCTTGCCGCCTTGTATAGGTCGACTTCACAAGAGTCGATTGAGCACGAGGTGTAGATGCATGTGATGCAGCGGGCCCTTGCCATGTCAGTGCAGGTAGCTTCGGTGCAGTCAGTCCCGTGGACTTGATGCCGTTGCAGGACATTCCCGTGAAGTTGACACCGGAGCAGGTAGCTCCAGGCAGATGTCCTCCTTGGGCCATCGGATGAATGTTCCAACGGCTTGCCCTAGAGTCATGACCTCATCGCTTGGGGGAATTTTCAATGACGGCCTCGAAATTGGCACAAACACCGCCCACATTCACTTTTATGAAACCCGCGCTAGATTTGCACTGCGCACCAAAGCTCCGATACCGATGGATACACCTGCCCCAAGCAAAGATCTAGGGCAACAGAGACATATCTCACTTGAGCTTGCACTTCAGAGCCACCCACGCACATAACGATACAAAATTAGCTACTCCAACAAAGCCTATCAATGGATTGAGCATTCCAGAGATAATAATTATTACCCGGATGTCATCGACGGAAAATCATATCACCTATTGTGGTAGGGTTAGGGTTGGACGCGCAGCTACTACCGGATGTTTGGGGGTCAAGCGGTATAGTAGGGTAGGGGCTTCCAACCGACTTGGTATTTGCAATCCCTTAATCCTTTCCTCAAAGGTCTCTATCTCGCTTGCTGCGAACGCATCTAATCCTTTCCTCAAAGGATTGATTGAATTTTTCAAGGAGCTCATCTCGAGGGATGCACGAAGATCCTCTCGTAGCTTTGCATCGTGCTCGCTTTGGTTCTCTTCCTACTCCGACGATCCGAGTCCGCTTGGAACCATTGTTCCCATGTAACAAAACACCAAATACCTCGTGCGAATCTTGGATGCTCATCTGCTTCCTAGGGCCGCAGAGAGTATATCTTTCTCCCTATCTCGCCTCGAATGAGCCTTGGGAAGATTGTGCACTCAACGTTATCCGCAATATAGCCCGACATGTCATTTCACTTCCTATGAAGTTATGGAGTAATTACAAACTAGGTAGTTCAATATCTTACCAGCGTTGGGATACTTCACGGTCTTCGGTTTGGAAAGTACACTTCAGAGGTCAATACATAACCTCGCAAATAACCACCGCCGGCCGCACATTAGTGATCTCAGAAATAGCAGGAGAGATTCAAACCGCTTGCTCGCTGTTCTCGATCCCTCCATATTGGGGCTTTACCCGCATACCCAAAGAAGCCGAGTCCGTAGGGTGCTTGTTTTTGCCCGAAGGCCGTAGCGCCGCACTTTCACTCTTAAATTCATCTCGTCTGCCTTCTTCGCCACAAACTCGCCCAGACTCTTCCAAGAATAGATACTTGTGGAAGGGCGGCGAGATCCTTCTCCACGTAGTTCTTGACTAGCGTGCTTTGAAGTTCTTCCACGCTTTGCACGCCAGAGCAACGCGCGGTCGTCGACGGAGTCCGGAGTTCTTCCGGATCTCGAACGATGCGAGAATTTCCGCCAAAGACAAGCAGCTTTCGATGGTCCGGCACCACCTTCCACGAATCATAGGTGATCTTGACCTGCTCCGTGCAACTATTCCGACCATTCTTCTAATGCGGACGCCGCTTTCGGCGAGGATTGATAGGGTCCCAGGTCGATCGACTCCGTGATGGTAAATCGCCCGTGGGCCTTTTTCGATATTCCTCTTCTTCTACCGCGGTTGGATATTGTTCCAGAGGATGGTGCATCATCGACACATGAGGCGGCGATGACTCGTAATGAGCGGAAGACATCTTCACAAGAAATAGAATTATCATTGCAATGTATTCCAAAGAGCAAGATCAAAACAAATACCATATGAATAACTCGACTAGAACAAATACAAATTCCTAAAACATGTACAATTATCATGAAGGACCATGACATGATTATTGATAGAAATATAGGAAAAGGCGTGGGGGTCGATCGGTAACTTCGCATTGGTTACCTTTGGGCGCCGACGAGACGGACGAGGCAGGAGCAAGACCAGAGCAGCAGGCGGCTGAAGGGGAGGCGCGGCACTGGGTTAGGGAGGAGGCGGCGGCTCGGGGCAGGAGGCGCGGGCTCTGGGGAGGCGCGCCTGGCAGGGAGGAGGCTCAGCGGGCTCGGGGAGGCGCGCTGGCCGAGGAGGAGGCGGCGCGACGGATCGGGAGGAGTAGCGCCTGCTCGAGGAGGCGGCGCGAGGACGGTGGCGACGGGCTCGGGAGGAGGGAGCTAGCGAGAGGAGTTGAGAAACTTAATCGCTTGAGAGTGGCGGGCGCGGCAAACCCTAGCGATCCAATGTAAATAGATGGATATCACGAGACGGTTCTAAATTAGAACCGTCAGGATATACCTATCACGCATTTCGGTTCTAACTTAGAACCGCTCGTGATATGTGATATATCATGACGGTTTTAATAAACAACCGCTCTGTGATATGTGATGAATCATGACGGTTTTAATAAACAACCGTCAGTGATATGTGATATATCGCATTTGGTTCTAACTTAGAACCGCTCATGATATATGATGTATCAGCGACGTGTTAATAAACAACCGTCTGTGATATACATGTAGCATGAGCGGTTTTGATAAACAACCGTCTGTGATATACATGTGAGACGGATCGTAGTTCAAACCGTCTCGTGATATTATTTTGTATTGGTTAATATATCTAGATCGATTCTGCTTATTGGCTAGCCTCAGAAATGCTAGCCATGCCCTCTCAAACAAGCGTAAAAGACAACAAGTACATGTATATACATCCAATTCACATTCATTTGAGAAACAATCACATCCCATTTCACAAAGACAAATCAATTAATTAACTCAAATGAACTAAAATTAACCATTCATCGTAATGTATATACATATACACACATTGTTCAATTAATCTTTAAAAATTAGCCCTTCATGATGATCGACGCGTATGTAGCTAGTTTCACATGTTCTTCTTCCTCGACCCTTATGCCGCTTTCCAAAAGGAGGTAACTCGTCAAATTGATTGTATTCTTCCTCGCCCACTACATTCTCTACTCCGACAATCCTCCTTTTTCCATGAAGAACTACGTGGCGCTTCTTATTTACCGGTCGGTAACATAGAAGACTTGAACAACTTGGTTAGCCAAGACGTAATGGTTCGCCTTTGTATCCGACACGCTCGAGGTCCACGGTAGTGACGCCGCATTTGTCGACCTTCACCGTGGGAGATGGACCCAACGGCACCGAAATAGGGGATCTTGAAAAGCACGAGTCGAGCTCCCATATCTCCTCTATTTGCCCATAGTAGGAGCTCCTCACCCATCGGCATCAATGCATCTATGCGACACCGCTGCTCGTTAGTGCTTTTATATCCCGAGCTCTGCGATAGAATGTGTACCCATTTATGTCGATCCTCGCCATGTTACAATCAGAATGTTGGCCCTTTTGCCAACCATGTCAAGATATCACTTGACGAGCTCCTAGCAAGTCGCCCTTCAACCATTGGTTGAACCGCTCATTGTGTTGTCTCGTGATCCAAACATCCGCCGCAGCGGATTCTCATTGTCAAGCACGCCCTTGTGCCGGTCGATATACGGGACACTTCACCATGTGTTGCAAGACCGTGAAATGGGCTTGAGCATACGATCCATATTTGGAGTGATTGCTTTCCTTCCGATGGTCCCGATACCCTCGAGCCTCCCTCATGGCGAGATCGAGGCACACCTATTGGTTCGACCGAGCCATGTAATCGAGGCGTAACTCAATGACCTCTTCGCCAGCATAACCTTCGACGATGCCGCCCTCGCCGAGATCGATTCCGACATATGACTTGAGAATTCCCATGAACCTCTCGAACGGGTACATGCTACGAGGAACACGGGCCCGACATCTTTATCTCCTCACAATATGAACAATGAGATGGACCATGATATCGAAAAACGACGGAGGGAAATACATCTCAAGATCACATAGTGTCGCCACCACCTCGCCCCGCAGAGCATCTAGTCCTTCGAGATCGATGACCTTCGAGCAATTGTGTTAAAAAATAACACAAACCTCATGATTGTCTCTGACCTTGATCGGCAAAAATACTTCTAATTGCAACAGGAGCATTTGTGTCATCAACACATGACAATCATGAGACTTCATGCCAATTAACTTCAAATCTTTTATCGAAACAAGTTTCTTCATGTTGGCGAGTAACCGGACGGAACTTTCACGCCATGCAAGCACCGGCACAGTTCGGTTCTCTCGGCCTTGGACAGAGTGTAACAAGCAGGGAGAAGGTACGTTCGTCCTTTATCGGTCCTTGTTGGTGCTAACTCAGGTCTGATGTCCATATCAACCAAGTCAAGCCGCATGCGTTGACACCATCCTTTGTTTTGTCACGAATGTTCAGTAAGAGACCAATCAAGCTGTCACATACATTCTTCTCTACATGCATGACGTCGATGCAGTGGCGAACTTCTAGGTGCTCCCAATAAGGTAAGTCCCAAAATATTGATCTCTTCTTCCACATGTTCTTCTTACTTGTCCTCGATTTACATCCCTTTCCAAGCACAACATCTAAATCCTTAACCATATCATAGACGCTCTTTTCCGCTTAAATGCCTTGGAGCCGAATCTGTCCTCCTTCTCTCCGTCAATTGTTTCTTCATCCTCGCGGTATGGGTGAGCCCTCAAGGAACCTACGATGACGCATGTACACGGTTTTGCGAGTGATTCACCCACACACTCTCAGATCATCTAAGCAAAGTGAGTATGTGCTTTGGCCCCTTTGTACTCGCCCGACAGATTAGCAAGGGCAGATAATCATTTATGGTGCGTAACAACAAGGAACGAAGTGAAGTTCTCTCGCTTGTACGCATCCCATAATTGCACCCTTCAATCCACAAGATTTTAGATCTTCCATCAATGGTGCTAGGTACACATCAATATCATTCCTGTGTTGCTTCGCCCTTGGATAAGTATCGACAACAAAATATACTTCCGCTTCATACACAACCAAGGAGGAAGGTTGTAGATACAGAGCGCCACGGCCAAGTGCTATGTCGGCCGCTCATGTTACCGAAAGGATTCATTCCATCCTGACTCAATCCAAACCTTATATTCCTCGGTTCCGCGACCAAGTCTCGCAAACCTCCTATCGATGTTTCTCCACCGGGCGGAATCAGCAGGTGTCTTAACTTTCCGTCATTCTTACGCTCCTCGAAAGTGCCAATCTGCTAGCTTTTTCATTCTTTGGGTTCGCAAAAACCGCTTCAAACGGGAATTACAGAAGATACCACGCCACCTTAGCAGGAGGTCCTTTCTTCACCTCGATTCCTCGTCATCATCGATTGCTTTTATGCTTGTATCGGGATGCGTTGCACACGGACATACATGCATGTTTGTATACTCGTTACAGAGAGGATACAATCGTTCGGACATGCATGTATTCTTTCTACTTCCATTCCCAATGGACAAAGAACCTTTTGGCTTTGTAGGTGGTTTTGGGCAACTCATTTCTCTCGGAAGCATGTCCGCTAAGAGACCTAACAAACTCTGCGTGAAACTCTTGTCGGACCAACCGCTGCTTGCCTTCAATTTCAGCTTTAAGCACGGATGACAACCTTGTGTATTCCGACTTGCAGCCGGGAACAAAGGTTTCTCCGAGTCCTCCATCACGCCTCGAATTGAACATACTCCTCTCATCACAGCTTCCTTCGCATCGCGAAGCATCTCGATCTAGATTGTCATCGTGTACCTATCCGAATCGGAACCACAATCGACATCATTCGCGGCATATCGTTGACTTCAGATAATATGCATATCGTTGACTTCAGATAATATGCTCTTCACCGTGATCGGTCCAACATGTATAACCCTTTTGAAACCCCTTCAATCAAGTGTGCTTCGACCATACTCGATTATTAAACATCTTCGATTCTCGCGGTCAATGCATGGACAAGACATATATTCCGCCTCTTATTCAACATATCCTCCTCAGCGGCTCTTGTAAAAGGCAGACACGCCATTAATGTACTCTTCACTCACACGGTTCTCGGTGTACATCCAACTTCGTCCATCACACGGTTCGTATTGAAAACCCTGAAAATAAATAAAAGGGTGATGACTTTCGAAAGCGTATTTTATGAGGCTTGATTACGATTTTTTCATTTTTACATTTTTTCGGATTTTATTAACTTACATGTGGGCCCTACTTGTTAGTGACTCATTTTTTATTTCATGATTTTATTTATAAAATCTATGGCGGTCCCACATGTCATAGACTCGTTAGTTTATTAACTAAATGATTAAAAAACAGAGGATTAATTTGAAGCTCAAACTGGCTTGGTGACATCGCATTGCTATATAGTCGTGGCTTTCGGCCCTAAGGTCTCGCCGAGGCGAACCGACGGTGATGTCCCATGGAGGCGCTCGAACTAGCGATTTTCAAGAAACGCTCAAACTACTCAAATTAAAGGATGCTTATGCTTCAAAGATCTCACCTCGATCACGAGGAAGGTGTCAATGAAAGTCGGGAAGGTCCAAGGCGCGGCTGGTCGCCGACGGTGAACAGAGGCGACGGCGGCAAGCTCCTCGGCGACAATATACAACTGAAATGGACCAGGCCGGCTCAGTGAGGTGAGGCGATGTACTCAAACCGGGCACGGAACGGCGATGGACCTATCGTAGCGCCAGAGATATGGAGATCAAGAAGACTATATCTGCTTTGGTCGGGAGGCGGAGCTATATATACGCACGCTCGTGATGAGTTAATTATCACGGACGGTTTTTAATAACCCGCCTCGTGATATTGGGCAATATCACGACGGTTCATGTTTGGAACCGTCTGTGAAGTATCACAGACGGTTCTAAAAAACGCTCAGTGATATTGCGTAATATCACAGACGGTTCATGTTGGAACCGCCCGTGAAGTATCACAGACGGTTCCAAACATGAACCGCTCGTGATATGACATCTTCACGCACGGTTTTAGCGCGAGAATAACACCGACGTGGGTAACAAAACCGCTCGAGATTAGTGTTTATACGACGGTTTCGATGAACCGCTCGTGATCAAAGGCCCAAGATAGCATTTCAGAGTAGTGTACCCTTTATGGTCGGTCAAACCGCTTCCCGTTGGTCGGTCAGACCGCTAGCCACTAGACCAAAACCTTGGCCGGTCTCGATCGCTTCCTAGCTTGGTCCGACTGCCTAGAGCCTCGAGAACTCGAAATTCAATAAAACGAGTGTTTTGACAAACCTTCAACGCCATTACCAATTGTATCATCATCCTAAGATCGTGAGCATATCCCCATGATATCCACAATCTCCCCCTTGATGAACACATTGGCAATTTCTTATAAATGTAAGTTTGAGGTTTGAAAATGAAAATATTCACGTTTTTGCGCAAAGGAACAACTTGGTCCAAAAGCAAGAGAACGCAATGAAAATGACCAAGTTGGCTTCAGATTAGCATAGGCAAGTGAGATTAGGCAAAAAAAAAAAAGAAAGCTTCAATTTCCAGAGAAGAGTCAAAAATCTCACTTAAGGTCCATATGAAAGAACAATTGTTCAATTTGATCTTTGATCATTGTGAGGTTCCAAGAATTGCAATTCAAGTTCAGAAATGGCAATAAGATCATAAGAATGCAAATTAAATGCTCCCCTCAGTATGATCATCATTTTTCATAAAATTTCATTTTCTCCCTTTTTCTCCAAATAGCTCCCCCTTCTAATATTTTTGTTATATCTTCTCCCCCTTTGACAATGGAGTCATCAAGCCTTCCTCTCATCCAAAGATGATAAGTGCAGAAATGAGAAAGAAGCACAAGAAAGAGCATGCATGAAATGCAATTGAGTGGCTTCTTTTTTTTTGTTGTAATTTTTAGTTTTTAGTACAAGAAGCTTTGGAGATTACCCAAAAGAGCAAGCTAGCATTTCTACTATTACTCAATACATATCAAGCCTAAAAACGCTAGCAAGATCATGTTAGGACATATATATCAAAGCTAAGCTAGAAGGCTCAACATAAAGCAATGAATTGAAATAATTTTAGCAAAACTTCAAAATTAGCAAGTTCATCAACAGGGATCCTAAAGTGATAATGGCCATGTTAGATTGTCAATGTGAGATCAAGAAGCTAACAACGACCATCCTAGAGACAAAAAGTCCTAAATCGAATCATTTTGCTCAAAGAACCCTAATCAACCATTTTTTTACAACAATTTTCATTTGCAATGAATATTGATGCTGACTAAAGGTCTATCTTAGTGAAGAAGATCCTGTACTAGGAGCCATCCACAAACTCTTCCTAAGCTTCAACCAGGTGACAAATTTTGAGGTTCATGTCAATTTTGACAAGCAATCCCCATTAGATTGTCTAGATCATCAAACTATCTCCAAGTTCATATCTTTGACATGCAGTCTCGTGAGAATAGTTTGGCACAATTTAACCACATAAGAATCTTAAAATTTGATTTTTCATTTTGTACAATAGCAATTTTAGATTCACAAAGGAACAAGAAGCTCAAGAAATGTTCAATCCTAGATTCAAGAGCTAACAAAGCAATTTTGACAAAGCCAGTGTCACAAAAAGATCACTAATTGTGTAACTAGCTAAAAGATCCATAAATTGCAATTTTTAGTTCAAATTGTCTTAAAGTTTCGGCTCATTAAGCAAAGACTTAGCTACACATGTGAAAGCATGATAATTCTAGCAAGTTAAAGAACTAGACATGACATTGGGCAAGAATTGAAATACTAAAGCTCAAGAGGGTAATAAGCAAAGCTTCATCAATTTAAAGGACAAGCAGTAAAACTTATATTACAACGCATCTTTTTGTGATTTTTATATGAATGCAATATGATACAATGAGATGCAAGAAAAGCTCAAAAATCCTAAGAAGATAAAAATATCAGCAAGTTCAGAAGAAGATCAAGGAAAGATCAGATGAACAAGGAAAAATCAGAAGAGAAACAACTCCCCCTCAAACCAACCCATAGGGATAAATTACCCCTAACTTACTGCTCAAGGTGGCAAACCTAGTTGGGTCTAAAGGCTTGGTGAGGATATCATCTTAATTCTAGCACAATATCACCCTTCTCCACATGGTCTCTAAGAAAGTGATATCGAATGTCTATGTGCTTGGTCCTAGAATGTTGCACAGGGTTCTTAGCAATATTAATGGCAGAAGTGTTATCACAGAGAAGAGGAACACTATCAAAAGCTAACCCATAGTCCTTAAGGGTGGACACCATCCACAGAATCTGACTACAGCAACTAGCGGCAGCTACATATTCAGCTTTTGCAGTGGATTGAGCAATAGAGGACTGCTTCCTAGAGGACCAAGAGATGAGAGAAGAACCTAAGAAGTGATAAGTGCCTGAGGTACTCTTCCTATCTAGCCGACGGCCCACAAAATCAGAATCAGAAAACCCCCGAATGGACAAGGAAGACGAGCAGGAATACCGGATGCCATATTGGAGGATAGAGTGAAGGTACTTAAAAATGCACTTGACGGCTTGGCGATGGGAAGTCCTTTGAGACACCTGAAACCTCGCATAGAGGCAGACCATGAAGCAAATGTCCGGTCTTGAGACTTTCAGGTAAAGGAGGGAGCCGATCATGCTGCGGTACTCGCGTTGATCCACGGCTTCTCCTTCCTCATCTGGATCCAAAGCGAAAGTCGCCATGGGAGTAGCGATAAACTTGCGGTCACCCATCTCAAGCGCTTCAAACAGATCCTTGGTGTACTTCGTCTCGATGGATGAAGATCCATTCCTTATATTGCTTGATTTGAAGCCCCAGAAAGTAGTTGAGTTCTCCCATCATACTCATCTCAAATTCCCTGGACATGGTCTCAGAAAAACTAGAAACAAGAGCATGAGAAGAACCACCGAAGATAATATCATCTACGTAAATCTGAATAAGCAAGAAGTCATTGCCATGCCTAAGAATGAATAGAGTCTTCTCTACCTTACCCATCTCAAATTTATTCTTAAGCAAGAAGGTCATAAGTCTATCATACCAGGCTCTAGGGGCTTGCTTAAGACCATACAAGGCTTTGGATAGCTTGAAAATATGATGTGGATGCTTGGGATTCTCAAAGCTTGGGGGTTTCTTAACATACACTTTCTCCTCTATGTAACCATTCAGAAATGCACTCTTGACATCCATCTGGTGCAGCCTAAAGCCCTTAGATGCAGCAAATGCAAGCAGAATGTGAATGACTTCTAATCTAGCAACAGGAGCAAAGGTTTCATCAAAGTCTAACCCCTCAACTTGGTTAAAACCCTGAGCTACTAATCTATCCTTATTTCTAATCATAGGACCATCCTCACTTTGTTTGTTTTTGAACACCAACGGGTTCCTATCACATTATGACTACTAGGAGGCTCTACTAGGTTCCAGACCATGTTTCACTCAAAGTTCTCTAACTCCTCACGCATAGCATTAACCCAACTAGAATCAGATAAAGCATGTGATATATCGCGGGATTCAAAAGAAGCAACAAATGTTGTAACGTCCCGTTTTTGGACGGGAATAGTAATTACCAATTCGGTTCTTGGTTTTCAAAATTTATTTGAAATTATCGTATGTTCTCAAAATCTTCTAGCTTCTAGCTAAGCTCGGGTTTGTGTTTCAAACCTTTTTGCAAATTCTTGAATTCAAATTCGAATTTGAATTCTCCTTTTTTCAGATTTGGGCCCCTTTCTCATTTTGCCTTTCCCCTTCTTTGGGCTCAGCCCGTTTTCTCTCTTGGCCCAGCTCCACCCGGCTCCCTTCCTTTTGTCTTCTTCCTTCCTTGGCTGAGTCAGCCGAGCGCCATCTCCTACACCCGCTGCCGTCAGCTGGGTCAAGCCCCCGAGAGCCTGTGATGCCACCGCCTGCTCCCTCTGCCATGCCCACACCAGCTATACCTGGGGCGTCACCTCCGCCACCTGCTCCCATGCTACCCGCCCCTCCCCGGCTGAGCTGCCCTTGCCGCCAGCCACGAGCACCTACGCCAAGCACGTCGCACCCTCTGTTGCTCTACGCCCGTCCTTGCCATGTCACCGCCGCGCACCTACTCCTTGACTCAAGTGTCTACGCCCGCCCTCATGCTCCCACCTGCCTTTGCCCCATCCTCTTGCCCCCGGCCAACCACGTCACGAGGAGCCCCGCAACACGAGGATGCTATCCCCCACCTTCTTCCTCCCTCCCCGCCGCCAGAGCTCCCTTCTTCACCGCTCGTGGTGGCCACCACCGGACCGTCTCGGACCAGCTCAAGCTCCACCGCTCGGCTCCGCTTCTTCCCCATAGCCGTGTGCCACCCATGCGCACGCTAATTTCGCCGCTACGCCACCGCATCTCCAGCGCCACCCGCAGGCCCGTGGCGCCGCCGCCACGTGCCTTCCATCGCGCCGCCGCTCCACAGCATCGCCGATTGCGGCACCACCTCCCCTAGGGCCGCCACCCCTTGGGCGACCCATTCCTAGCACTACCGGCGCCTCCCTCCACAGGGTGAGTTCATCACTCACACCTTCAAACCTGAGACCCCGAGAGCAAATTGCTTTGATGCAGATCCAAGACACACAGGCTTCACTGCGCACCTACCGAGCTAGACACACGAGGATCTTCTGCTGGAATCGCCGTTCGACTACTTCCTGCCTCTCTAGGAGGGAGAGTTCGACCATGAGATCTTCATCATCGTGTTGGAGTAGTCAGGCTTAGTCTAGGTTAGCTAGTAGTGCTTGCTAGGCAATCTTTTGCTTGCAAGCACTTCCTGTTTCCTTCTTTTGTAGACGATATGTTTGTATCTTGTATCGTGGCTTAGCACAACCTATATATTGTGCTTCAGGAGTCATGTAACACCTAACCCTCTTAATATAATGCAGCCATTCTAGGCTTTGTATTGCACTTGTTTTGTTCCTCGATTTGTTTGAGTTCTTTGTTGTGTCAGAGACGGCTAGTAACCCTCATATACTCCCCCCTCGTTCTAAGCCTCAGCTTTTCTTCAGATGCCGCCAAGAAGAGCCGCCACCCCAACCCATGGAGCTTTTGCAACTGGCCGAGGAAGAGGCTGTGGCAATGGCCGTGGTCGTGGCCAAGGACAAGATCTAACTCCCCTGCCACCAGTAAACCCAACAATGGCACAAGTGATGTTCCAACAGACTCAGATTCTGCAAGCCTTGCTAAACAATCAACAGACTGGACCAGCCGGTCACAACTCCAAGCTTGCAGACTTTCTCAGGACAAGACCCCTCACCTTCGCTGCAGCCAATGAACCCTTGGAAGCTAAAGACTGGCTCAGAGATACTGAGAAGAAACTTCGACTTGCCCGCTGCTCAGATAAAGATAAGGTGGACTTTGCCACCCATTAACTGAAAGGAGCTGCCGCTGCTTGGTGGGAGAACTACCTCGCTACCCGAGGTGGTGACAGTCTAGTGTCCGAAGAAGAAGAAGAAGCAGAAGAACCGTATAGCAAGATCACGATCGAGTTCCACCAGATCCCGCAGCCGCGGTAGAACCAGTTGCTATAGTACAACTAGAAGAGACTGAACATGAATGGTAGTCAATCCCCTGGGCTGAATTCAAAGCCGCTTTCAGAACCAACTTTGTACCAACCGGTACCATGAGAATGAAGAAGAACGAGTTCACAGCTCTCAAGCAAGGTCACATGTTAGTTAATGAATATCGAACCAAGTTCAACCAGCTTGCCCGCTATGCTCCAAATGATGTAGCTGATGAAGAGGAAAAGATCGACCGCTTCGTGGAAGGAATGCATGAAGACATGAGAGTTCAGCTAGTCCTTGACTCAAATTTATCTAAATTTCCTGTCTTGAGAATGAAACACTTAGCTCCAAAAACTCAATAATGAGAAATAGAGAGTTTTCTACCAAACCGAAGCTCATATGATGTCTTGCCCAAAGACAGTCTCAAGAAGACATGATTGGCAATATGGCAAGCTGTAGCAATAGCTTTAGTCCAAAACCTCCTCAGAGTGCTATACTCATCTAGCATCGTCCTAGCCGTCTTGACTAAGATTCTATTCTTCCTTTCCACCATGCCACTTTGTTGAGAGACATGTGGAGAAGAGAACTAATGCTCAATACTGCTGAGAGCTCAGCACAGAAAGAGGCAAATGAGGCATTCTTGAACTCCGTGCCATTGTCACTGCAAATTGCTCTCAAGGCGTCAGGGAGTTCAGAAGCCAAGCGAAGAGCAAGATCATGAAAATGATCAAAAGCTTCATCCTTCGAAGCAAGAAAGAACACACAAGAGTATCTCAAAAAATCATCGACTATGACAAGAATATACCATTTGCCACCAGCTGACCGAACCCTACCAGGACCAACAATATCCATGTGAAGCAACTGTCCTGATCCGTCAGTCATTACCATAGTCAATGAAGGGTGTGAGGTAGCAACTTGCTTGCCATGCTAACAGGGCGTACATACAGCATCCTTGATGGCTCTGAGTTTGGGCAAACCACTCATGAGATCAAGGCTGCTAACTCACATCAGATGATCAAAACCGATGTGTCCCAAACGACTGTGCCAAAGCCAGAACTCAAAAGAGGATGCAATCAAACACTTGAGAGATCCAAAGAAGAGATTCAAAAGTCACCCAAAGATCATACCAACTCTAGAAATCCCAAAACAAGCTCACCAGCTGAATCAAGCACACGACAAGCATTTTTCTTAAATCTAGTCTCATAGCCATCATCAAGAAGCTGCGAGACAGAAAGCAAGTTATACCTTAGCTTGTCCACAAGGGTGACATCCTTAAGAATGAACCTATCGTTCAACCTAATCGATCTCGTTCCTTCAATCCTCCCTTGTGTATCATCTCCAAAGGTGATGAAGTCATCACCCGTCGATCGCGTGAAGGAGGTGAACCATTTTGAGTCTTCGGTCATGTGGCGTGAACAGCCAGAGTCGACGAATCACATGTTCTTCCCGCTTCCGCGATGATCCTGAAAATTAAGGCACAGAAGATCGATATGTCTCAATACTGGGGTTAGTTAAACATGACTTGGGAACCCAGTACTGAGACACACGTTTGAGAGTAGTATAAACAACAGAATTGCTAACCTTGATCCTACTTGAGGTTCTATCATGAGCAATGGTTACACTAACATGAGAAGCATCCTGTCTAGGAATATGATGATGATGAGCATGTGAAACAAATCCTAGTCCAGGTTTTTTCTTTTCTAGATGACCATGTTTCATGAAGGCTCTAGGTTGATGAGGTGAAGTTCTAGCAAGATTTTTCCTAGCATTTTTCAACCTACGCCAACAGAACTCAAGCAAATGCACATCCTTCTTGCAATAGGTGCAATGGTACTTAGTACCTGTCGAACCCAGGAACGAAGGATCCCGAATTCTCTATGTTTCATACACTAGTCCAGGATAGCTAGTGTACACAGTCAAACAAAAGTGACATCACAATCATATCACGCATTTATTTAACATAAATCAGAGTTTATTACAAAATGGGGCCTGAGGCCAAATAAAATAACACAACAAAAACAAATAATAGATGAACCACATGATGCGCCATAGGCAATCGTTTGGGGACGTAGGCCTAGTCGTCAAGATCCTCACCGTCCTGATAAAGCTCGTCACCTGAATAAATATTACTCAGCAAGAGTGAGCACAACTTCCGTGCTCGCAAGTTAGACCCAACAAAGAATTATGATGCATGCATAAGTGAACAAGTGAGGTTAATAGGTTTATTTTGCATAAAGAAGCATTTTCAAGTTTAAATAATCCTACTAGGTTTCAAGGCAATTTTTAATCTATATCTAAAATTAGATTTTTAAATTGACAGTTTATAGTGGATAACCTCTATGAATGAATGGTGAGGGATACCCTCCTATCACATGGATAACCGCCCAATTTTTACCACAAGGATTTACCATCCTAAAATCATTTGCTAAACATTTTTAAAACCAAAAACAAAGTCTAACTTAGAGTGGTTTTGCTCAGCATGTCCATGACCGTGGACATGACTATGCGAATAGTTTTACACTCTACAGAGGTGGTACAACTTTACTCACAAGAGATAATTAGCTTTTAATGTCGGCCAATACACGCTTCCGAAGGCATGCGACTAAGCAATTATCACAAGGCCTTTACAATGTTCTACCCTAAAGTACTTATGCTCGCTAAGGTTTCACTTCCATTGGATTAACCATCCTCCAGAAGCCCCCTCTTGCGCTAAGTGGGACTACTGTCTAATTGACACCCACACAACAACATGGCACAAATAACAGTAAGGTATTACAAATTATTAAGCCTAGTTCTGCCCACTCAGAACATGCAGTAGTATGGTGGAGCTTAGCAAGATGCGACTCGAAGACTGGTCCTTAGCTGACTTGGGTGACATCCAAAATAATCCTTGGGCCTTAACCCTACCCAGATTGAGCCTGTACATAAACCTGCACCTACCAACTATCCATTTCGCCTAAGTCCAAACCAATTTTTGATTTTATTTTTTTCAAGTAAAAAAATCATTTTATAAGCTTTCTATGGTAAAATAATACCATAGACTCAATTTAAATCAAGTTTGCATAATTTGGCTAAAACTTCCCAAATACAACATTCCGATCTAAGCATTGGCTAAGCATATAATTGTTTTCAAATTTTATTTTAACTATGGTGACAAGGGAATTATAATTCAATAATCAAAATTGGCTACACAAAGGAATTGGAATAACTAAGAATTTAAACCGGAATTTAAAATAGCTGAATAGAATTATGCATGCAATAATAATTTAAAACAGAATTAAATAAATTTAAAATAGTGGGATCAACATGATCAATGGTATAACTTGCTTTACTAAAAGTCCTGATACTCTAAATCCTCAGAAGGGTCGAGCTGTCTAGAGTCGTCAAAATCTATACGCGAAAATACGACAAATTCAAATAATACTCAAATAAATTCAAATGAACTATCAAATGAACTCCAAATTAAATAATTTTAGTTTAGTAGCTATATCTTGAATTTAAATGAATTTAGAAATTTGAATCACCTAAATCGGAGGCGACGCTCTGGGTCGAAGGCTCGCCGGCGAACGTCGGCGAGCTGGCCTAAGGCGAGGGTACCAGGAGAAAGAGTGGGACATGCTGAGTGTGATGCTCACCTCAAAAGCTTGAGGATGCGAAGAAAAGACTGACGGCAGGGGAGATTGGTGGTGGCGAGGTGCGGGCTACGGCGGCGATGGAGCTTAGGTGACTCTCCGGCGATGGCAAGGAGCGCATGGGGTAGGCGGTGATGTAGCGATGCAGAAGACGTGGTCGAGGTCGCCGATGAGGCTTGGACGGTGCTGGAAACGAGGAGCGACCAAGCTTCAGTGGTCGTCGGAGGAACTCAAAATACTCGCGATTGAGAGGGAGATAGGGCAGGTGGCTTTGGGGGTTTCGAGGAGGAGGAGAAGAGGCTCCTAGTGCGCACCTTCATAGTGCGAGGGCGGCGCGGGATCGACGTAGAGCGCAAGAAGGTCGTGCGGCATCTCCGGCAGGGATTGAGAAATCTAGACGAGAAAGGAAAGGGAGAGGTGAGATCGGGTGCGGGACTGATAGATAGTTTGAATGCGCTCGAGAAATCAGGGATTAGATTGAGGTTTTGCTAGGCGTGGAAGCTTCCCAAGTCATGTCCATGGCGGACGGTGCGGGTGGGAAAGGAAAGGAGCAGTGAGGAAGAAAGGAAAGAAGGAGATGGTGACGTGGGCGTTGGTGGGCCCACCTAGCGGCGAAAGCAAGAAATGGAAAAGAAAGGGGTGGCGTGTCGGTCGTCCGATTTGATCCAACGACCGAGATTGTTCGGTGTGAGAGCGTGTGGTTGAATGGGCTGAATGGGCCATCTGCGCGGGAAGTGGGTCGGGCCAAGGAAGATTCCAGCCTCAGACTGTTTCCGGATTTAAATTGATTTAACATTTTAATTAATCTTGTTAATTCAAAAAGGCTTTAGAAAATAGCAAATAAAATCCAAAAATTATGAGGAAATTCACATAAATTCTCTGAGACATTTTGGATTTAAATAAAATATTTCCAACTTATATTTGGTAATAAATTTGGTAATGAATTTGTTTTGGCTTTGAAATAAATAGGGAAAAGCTTTTTTAAAAAATTCAGAAAATTCCACAAAAATAACTAAATTTTATTTTTAACTGAAATTTGAAATTTGGGCTGTTACAGTACCACTAGAAGAAGCACCTTTTGACTCAACAGATGGTTGGGCAAAACCTACAGATTTGAAAATAGTTTTTGCATGTTGGGTTTTGAACTCAACTAAGCCATTTTCTAAGACTGGAATGACATTTGGCTTGGACTTATTTTAGGCAAAGTTGTATCCTAACTCTTGCTTCTTATAAGGAGTTTTGGACTTATCAAGAATCATGTTTGACTGTTTCTTAGAATTTTTCTAATGTATCCTTAAGATAAGCATTCTCTTTTCCAAGATTGAAACATGATTCACAAGTTTTGGCCTTAATGGCTCTAGCATGCTTCTCCTTATGAATAGCAACTTCAAGCTTAAGAGCTTCACATGAAGCACAAGGAGCAGAATTAGTTTTTTCCTTAAGCTTGGTATACTTAGCTCTAACTGCTTCTAATATGTCTTTTACTTCATGCTCACGTTCTAAGTAGAAAGAGCAAGTGCTAGACTTAGCCTTATCAGAAGCGACCAACTTGCTAGATTCTAAGAATTTTTCACACGGAGTAGATTTAACTTTAATTAACTCAATCCTAGCATTTTCTGGTTGGTGCAAGGCAACATCATGAGCAATTTGCAATTTAGCAAGTTTAGATTGTAAAGCATGGCAGGATGAACATTCATCAGCATCAAGATTCTTAGCATTCACAAGTTCTAGTGTGAGATTATCAACTTATGACTCTGAGTCCTTATTCCTAGCCATGGTGAACTCTAACGCCTTATCCTGGCTAAGCAGTTGCTCAAAGATGGTATCACATCTAGCAGAGAGAACTTCATAGGATGGAGGTACCTCATCAGTGTCATCAACGTTGATGGAGTCGGCCATGAAGCACATGCCGGTGAAGTTTTTTGCCTTCCCTTTCTTCTTGTCTTGAGGGAGCTCCTCCTCCTTGTCTTCCTCACTCTCGGAGTCCACATCGCTCATGGATTGCTCTCCAAAAGTGGCAAGGGCCCGGTGAGCAGCCTTCATGAGCTTGACAGCATCAAACTTGGACTTGTACCCTTGAGACTTCCTCCAAGCTGCCTTCTCCTCCTTGTGGTTGCCCTTCCTTTTTAGCTTGGGGCAGTTCATCTGAAAATGGAAGAGCTCTCCATACTCATAGCATGTCACAGGGCCGCCTCTCTTCTTGTTTCTCACATTGTTATAGGCCTGTGTGAATTTTTTGGCTAGGAGGGCTAACTTAGCCTCAGGAATACTCTCAAGTTCCTCTTCATGGATTGCAGATAAACAGACAAGTGAAAATCCAGAGGAAGATTCAGAAGAGCCATCAGAAGTTCTCTTTAGAGGGTCAGCCACCAAAGCCACGTTCTCCTTCTTAGGATAATCAACTCTCTTGATCTCATGAGTCTTGAGCTTGCTATAGAGTAGCTCCAAAGAGAGATTAGAGAGATTGACATTCTCCTTAATGGCAGTAACCTTCATCTCCCACTCCTAGGTGTTGATTGCAGCCAAGAGGTGGGTGGTATTCTCAGACTGAGAATACTCGATGTCGACTACTCTCAACTGATTAAGCACCTTGTTAAAGCGAGTGAATACATCATCGATGCTCTCTCCAAGACGCATCTCGAACTTGTTATATTCTCACTTGAAGACCGTCTAGTGTACTTGCTTAATTTGGGATGAACCCTCATGGTAGGTTTCGAGGGTGTGCCAAATCTCGTGTGCGGTCTCAAAATGACAAATCCTGTCATACTCCTATCTACCAAGCCCGGCATATAGGAGGTTCTTTGCCTTATGGTTGTTAACCAAGAGGGCTACTGAAGTCGGCGTAGCAACCTCGGGCAAAACGAGCGGGGCTCAAACAACCTTCCATATGGCTTGACCTCTGCTCTGAAGGTAGACACGCATGCGATTCTTCCAATAGGCATAGCCGAGCCCATCGAAGACATTCGGCTTGGTGGAGTACTTCTCCATCGCCAAGTTCAGTGACCGGTTAAGATCAAGAGTGAACTAACCAGGCTCTGATACCACTTGTTGGACCAAAAATGTGACTAGAGGGGGGTGAATAGGAGCACTATCTCCTTTTCACCTTGATCAAATTCAACACGTTTTTCACTCCAAGAGCTATGAGAGTTATGAAGATCAATGTACAAGCATAGCGGAAGACTTATATTGAATCCAATCAACACCCCGAAGCAAAACAACCAAAAACACCGAAAACTCAATTCTTAAAGAGTTGGGCGGTCAGACCTCTCAGCCTAGTGGACTGACCTCTCCAAGGGGTGGTCTGACCTCTCCAAAGTGGTGGTCTGACCTCCAACCCGATGAACAGTAAAATCAGCCCGAACTCAAAATCATAAATTGGCCTAACTTTTGATCTACAACTCCAAACTTCACGAAACTTGAAACATACCTTCTCTATGATGTCAGGAACTTATTCCAATCAACGATCATGAAAATCATTGCAAAGTTTCGGCCTTTTTCGGTTTGAGTGAAGGTTTCTTCAAACCCGAGTCAAAATCAAAATATAATCCAAAAAATTGCTCATGGGTAGAAGATAATCAAGATGATCCTAGATGCATTCCCACATATCATAGCAAGCAAGATCCAGGCCAGAAACCATAGAAAAACCAAAGGATCAAAGAAAGCTCCAAAATCACAAAACAGAGAGCAAGAATAAGAAGAGACTCATCTCAAGGAATCTTGCTTGGATTGATTTGAGATTGATGTTGGTTTACAGTCACTCCATCCAGGAGGATAAAAGCTCAACACTTGAGCACACAATCAATCCAACTCTCTAGAACCCTAACCTCTCCACTTTCCTCTCCCTAAACACAAACTAGGGTTTCTTCAATACAAGGGTTGGGAGGTGCACAACCAACTCTCTCCCTTATTTATAGTGGAGGCTAGCTTCTAGAAGAACATCCCTGATTGGCACCCATTAAGCCCACACACAAACGGGTTTTACTTACGTACACATTTCAAAGCGTCGCCTTCATATTCTCTTGACCAAAACCACTTCTCCTTGCACCATCTTGTGCCGTGGTTTAGCCAAAAGCCATCAAGGTGGTATTTTGGTGAAGTTACCAAAATACCCCTTCTCGATCCTTCTCCAAAGACTGAGTCCAATCTTCATGAAGTAATCCCATGCCTCGCCACGTGTAGGTTGATCAACGGCTCTTGTAACATCCTGATTTTCAGAGCTTTTTGAAAATTTTCAAAATTGAAAATTAACCGTTTGGTTTATTGGATTAATAAAGCTTAAACTTAAAATTTTAGAAAATAAAAACAATTTAATATGAGTTAATCAAACTTCAATTAAATCAAAATTGGTTTATTCGAATTTTATTGGGCTTTACTAGATTTAAAGTCAAAAATAGTATTTTAAGTATTTTCTTGGATTTTCTGGAATTTAAAAAGGGTTTTTCTTTTTACCCAAAGACAAAAATAATTTAATTGCAAAATTAAAAACTAAAGTTAAGTTGTAAATAATTTTATTAAGTTTCAAATAATTCAAGGAATTTATGTGTATTTTTCTAGAATTTTGGACCTAATTAACTATTTTTAAAAAGCCTTTTTGATTTCTAGTATTTCTTAAATCAAAAATCTTTTTCTAAATCCCCTTTAGCCCTCGGGCCGAATTCTTTCTGGCCCACTCTTGTTCCTCGCCATTGGCCCAGCTCCACGGCCCATTCTCCACGCTACCGCGCTTTCCCCACTCGAGGACCTTCCGATCAAAATTGGACGGCTCGATTGAGATGTAAGCTTCGGACGGTCTGAACGTCCCAAACGTTGTGGACCGTCCAATTGTGTTTGAACGGCCTGATCAAGTTGGCGTGTTCGGATGGTCCGAACGTCCCAATCGTTGTGGACCCTGTCCAATCAAAATTCAACGGTACGAACGTTTAAAAGCGATCTGGATGGTCCGATCGAAATCGGACGGTTCCAAATCGTCGCGTCTTTCTCGCTCCCTCTCACTACCAGGCGGGGCCCACCTGTCGATGTCACACACGTCGTCTTTCTCCTCTGCCCGTTGGGAACCCATGCTGCCACTTCGCACCTTCGTCACCACCACGCAAAAGTTGTCGACCTCGTCACCTTTGCTCCTCCAAGTCACGCGCATTGAATGCGCCCGTCACTCCGCCACCGCCCCATCCCGTCGACCTCCTCTCTCACCGTGAATACTATGCCTGTGCCATGCCCTATGGTCGTAGAGCTTCACTCGTGTGCCCATGCTGGCGCCCATGTTGTCCTCCCTCCCCACTCCCCCTTGACCTCTATAAAGGAGCACACCTGGTGCCCCTTGAGCCCCTCTTCCTTTTCCCCCAACTCACACCCTCTCTCTCGCCCTCCATCGCTGGAATTTGAATCTCCAAGAGCTTTGGCCGAAGTTGCGCCACCGCCATTTGCGCCACCGTGGAAGCTCCTTCGCCTCCACCGACTCCACCGCCGGCATAGCCTCGTCATGGCGCACCTTGTGCACGCACCCACTTCACCAGGCCGCCACCGGAGCCTCATCGCCGCCGCTCTTCATCATCATCACCACAGCTCTTCGTCCTCGCCACCGGACTTCCCTTGACTCCGCGTCATCGAGACCGTGAGCATCAAGCTCCCCATGACTCCCTCTCCCTCTCGGTGCCCTCGCTGAGGCTCGCTGTGGCGTAGAACGCCGGCGAGCCCTCACGCCCGAGCGTGGCCATCCCTGCACCGACATGGCCACCACATCCATGCCACATCCTCGCCACCTCAGCGCCAGGTCACAAGCCACCTCAGCCCTCCGCTGATGTGGCAGCCCAGTCACAACCACATGGCGCTGACGCGATTAATTGATTTTCCTTTAGAAAATTAATTCCGAAAATATGAAATTCCCCTTTTTCATCATTTCATGTATTTTCAATCTAAATTCGTCTAAAATAAAAATCTAGCTATCTATACTAAAATTATTTGATTTGAAGTTCATTTGATTTCATTTGAATTTTATTTGATTTGGCTTCGTCTTCCTGTATAGATTTCGACGACTCTGGGGAACCCGAATACTTCGAAGAAGTAGATCCTCAAGCATTTGAGCAAGGCAAGTTACATCATTGATCATCTTGAATCCCATTATTTTAAATTATTATTGCATGCTTATTTAAATTCAAGTTATTTAAGTTCCCATTTTAAGCTTTATAGTTATCCCATATTCCTTTGTATAGCCAAAATTTGCTATTAAATCAATCATTCCTTGATACCTTAGTTAAAATCTAGTTCATTCATTAGTATGAGCTAGAACATGTTGAAAAATACTATGCTTAGACAAAGCTTAGAACAAAATATTTCCTTTGGGGAATTTAGCCAAAAGTTCAACTATGTTTTAAAAGGATGCTATGGTATGTCTATACCATAGAAATCTTTGAAATGATTTAACTTGTTAAAGAAAATAAAAATTGGTTTGGGCTTGGGTGAAATGGATGTATGATTGGTGCATGTTAATGCACGGGATCGAATCATTTCTATGATCGATGCCCATGGGTTTTATAGAAAGTCGTCCAAGTCAATTAAGGACCGGTCTTCGAGCCGCATCTTGCTAAGCCCCACCGTACTACCACATGTCCTGAATAGGCAGGACCTAGCCAACTAATTTGCAACGTTCCATCGTGGTCGTGCCATCCGATTGCGTGGGTGTCTTTTATGACCTACTTTTATGTATTCTCACCTGGCGCAAGAGGGGGCCTGAACCCGACGGGTTTCTATCCAAAGGGGGTGAAATCTTAGCGAGGCGGGACTATGGTGGGATGACGCATTGTAAAGGCCTTGTCACGTGCTCTAGACTGCTTACCTGAGGTAGTGAGCGGTGGTATCGACGGATGCCAAACAAACTAGAGAAGTCATGTTATATGGGTAAAGTTGTACACCTCTGAAGAGTGCAAAACTATTCGAATAGCCGTATCCACGGTCATGGACATGCTAGTAAAGCCACTTCAAATTAGATTTTGGTTTTGTTTTCAAAAGACTTGTTAATTGATTTTGGATTTCTATCCAATTGGGAAATTTGGGCAGGTAGCTATGTGATAGGAGGGTATCCTTCACCACTTGTTGATGAATGTTATCGACTATAAAACTTGAGATTTAGAAAATAAATTTTAGTTATAGCATAAACCGCTTTAGAACTTAGTATAATTATTTAAATGAAAAATATCGCTTTATGCAAATTGAGCCATATAAGCCTCCCTTTGTTGAATCCTTGTGACGAGGATATAATAATCCTCATTTTATTATTTATCTACAATTCATATTATGGATAATAATGACGTCATATAACTCTTGAGTATACCCCTTAATATTCATAAGGGAGAAGCTGGAGGTCGTAAGTTCTCCTACGACCACCCTGTAGTTGTGGGTCTTCCTACGACTACCCCATAGTTGCAAGTTCTTCTACGACTATCCTATGATTGTAAGCTCTACTATGATCACAGTGGTCGTAAGCTCTCCTACGACCACCATCTGGTCGTAAGTTCTTCTACGACTAGTCTCTAGTAGACAAGACTCACAGACATATGGGCCTAATCGATCAAGGAATCTTTTGTACCGTATCCAAGGATATGAGCAATCAATTACGCTGTTATTCCCTAGAATAACAGCACGATTTAAATCCCTATTATGGTGATAATTGTCTGGCGATGTGGGAACGTTACAACTCCTATAATAACCTCCAGTAACAACTCCACGATCTGGAGCGTTAAGGCGACCTTTATACTGGAGATCCAACGACGCACCTCGAAGATGGTATAAAAGGCAAGGATCATCAGGACAGTGGGGGGACAGAAGCCAATTAGAAGCACAATACACTAGTCTTTTGGCTCCATCTTGTAATCCAGCATACTCAATACATACACACATGAGTAGGGTTGTTATTCTTCCAGGAGAAGGCCCGAACCTGTATAAAAATCCCCGTGTCTCCATCTCTGTGTGATTTTGAGCCTAGAGGAACCCCCGAATCAAACATTCTTTACGTAAGTTTGGTTCTAAAACACCGACAGTTGGCGCCGACCGTGGGGATCTTCGAGTCATCAGCTCTTCTTTGTCTTTCCAATTCTCATGCTCTCATGGCAGGAGAGTGGAATGAGGAAAACAGGTTCGACTTGGCCGATTACGTTGATATCGACATGTATGCCGGTTTCGACTACGAACCGAGTGATGCATCATCCAAGGGTGATGTCCCCTCAGGAGATCTTTCTCCAGGAGACCTTACCACCGATGGAGTTGAGGAGGGATCCTTATCCCCCACAATGATACATCTAGATGGGGAACCAGCTTCCTTAGAGGGCAAGGGTCAATCCGACCACAATGAGGGCTGTCCCAAGGCAGACTCAGGACATGACGAGGGTTCCCTCTCCAAATGTCCAAGTCCACCTAAGGTAGTTCGACCTGGTGCGACAACTCTTGGAAGTTGTAATTATGGATCTTCATCAACATTTGGTGGTTCTCTCTCTCCGGTTATCCCAGCCAAGGATGCGATCGAACATGCTCCTCCTGCGAGTTCGACCATCCCAACGCAGGACTCACCTGCGGAAGGAGACGGTTATAACCCGAAATTCCCCTTCCTGGAGGGGTTTGCTCCAAGTTGCCAGATGGTGTCATTTGACAACTCCTCAAGCGAGGAGGCCTCTAGGGCAAGTGTAGATCATCAATGGGAGGTTTTTGTCTTGCCCTCAGGTAATAATAACTCTCCTAGAGACAGGGCTGAGGACGCTTCCCGAAGATCACACCCTACGACCGCTCGTGGCAATAATAAGGACATCACCGGCGATGAGCAGAGTCAATACTCTGATGAGCGTGCGGGAAATTCTCGAGATCATCGCACTTCACTAAGACAAGCTCAAGGATTAGGTATGGATGATTCTGACACAATCCGACGGAAACGAGTCACGGTCCAGAGAAAATTGCCTGGGCACTCAATACCAGTCGGAAGAAGCTCAGGAACTTCAACATATCAACGATCTGCTCGAGAACCCATCTCGAGAACTTGCTCGAGCACCTGGCTACGACCTCTTCACTAAAGACATCACACGAAGGCTGCAGAGCACGATGAGCAAGCTCGAACGTCCCCGTCGACATGATTCTGGAAGTCGTAGCAGTACGACTCCATCAGCTTCCAATCGTTCGAATAATTCACCGCATGGAGATCGACGCAAGTTGCATCATTCTCCAAACCGGAAAAGGGTTCCTTGAACGCCTGATGATTAGAAAGCTCCTAGGAGAGGTGATCATTCACTACCCCGATCCAGAGGTTTGCAACCGCAGACAAAATACGAGGAGTATTACCCTCGTCGGATCGAGACTTATCATAAGTCAGATTCAATAATTGCTGGGTATCATCGAGTACGATCACCTGGCGACCTGAACCACTCTTTTCTGCAAAGGATGTGTTACGATGTAATTACCGGATGTCGGGTGTCGGTGTTTTAGGACCAAACTTACGTAAAGATTGTTTGATTCGGGGGTTCCTCTAGGCTCAAAATCACATGGAGATGGAGACACGGGGATTTTTATACAGGTTCAGGCCTTCTCTAGGGAGAATAACAACCCTACTCCTGTGTGTATGTATTGAGTATGCTGGATTACAAGATAGAACCAAAGACTAAAGTATTGTGCTTCTAATAATATTCCAATCTCCCCATTGTCCTGATGATCCTTGCCTTTTATACTATCTCTGGGGTGCGCCGTTGGATCTTCAGTATAAAGGTCACATTAACGCACTGCATCGTGGAGTCATTCGGAGGTTATTACGAGTCGTAACGTTCCCACGTTGCCAGACAATTATCATCATAATAGTGAGTTAAGTCATGCTTTGTTATTCCGAGAATAACAAAGGTAATTGATTGCTCATATCCTTGGATACATACATAAGATTCTCTAATCAACTAGGCCCACATGTCTGTGAGCCTTGTCAACTAAGGACTGGTCGTAGAAGGGCTTACAACCAGGTGGTGGTCGTAGGAGAGCCTCGACCATAGATCGATCGTAGTAGAGCTTACGATCATGGGGTAGTCATATAAGGGCTTACGACTATGGGGTAGTCGTAGGAAGACCCACGACTACAGGCTGGTCGTAGGAGAACTTACGACCTCCAGCTTCTCCCTTATGAATATTAAGGGGGTATATTCAAGAGTTATATGACATCATTATTATTCATAATATGAATTATAGATAAATGATTAAATGAGGATTTTCATATCCTCGTCATCTAGCCCCCCAGCTTAAGAGAAAATAACTTACTTGAAGAAGGAGCAGTAGATGGTCTTACAACCAGTAGATGGTTGTAGAGACGTGGTCGAAGGAAAGACTCTTCGACTATTGTTTCATTTGACCAAAAATTTACTTGGTCAAGAAAGTTGTGGAACAACCTTGCGACTTACAAGGTGGTCGTAGGAGATCTTACGATCACCGAGTGGTCGCAGTACTGTGGTTGGAAGTAGATTCATTCCAATCGCTGTTGCGTTTGACTAGAAAAAGACTTGGTCAAGAAAGTAATTTCGCTTGAGGTGTAAAAACAAATCTGACTTCCTCGAGCAGACAAATTTAAGAATCCCAATCGACTCCTCACCTTTGTCATTGGAGCAGCTTCGAAGCGTTGCTATAAATCATGGTAGCCACGTCTTTTCAACTTCAGGCGTGCGGTTATAAATTTTCACCGTGGGTGAGGATAAGGTCTTTTACCTTCCCCCAAATTGCTCTTGTTGTTCAAACTTTTGAGTTCTCCGCCGTCCAAATCGAGCCTTCTTCTCCAATATTTCCACATCAAATCTTCGACTTTTGGGAGAAATGGCCGGAGCCGCTTCCCAGTGGGCCGAATCGGAGATGGATGCGGTCAAAATCAGAGCTTTGGTCGACTCCGAGAAGATCCCAAAGGAGGAATTCGTGAGGTGGATCGGGGCTGCCGGGTAGCACTGGCCGTCGGAGGAGATTGGGCAAATCCTAGTCTTCCAGGCATTCTGTGAGTGTGGTCTCCGATTGCCCGCTCATCCTTTTGTCACATTGGTACTCGAATACTTCCAGGTGGAGTTGGTGAACCTCGTCCCCAACTCTATCACAATGTTGGGGGTGTTCGTGTACCTGTGTGAGGCCTACATGGGGATTCCGGCTGATCTGGAGTTGTTCCGGTACTACAACGGAATGACCCGATTGGGCGGAATCGCCGGTAGTTGTAGTCTGAAGCTCCACGACGAGAAGTCGAGGGAGTACATTCAGATGTTTACCCGGTCGTCGTGGCCGGGGTGGAAGAAGAGGTGGTTCTATTGGGAGATAACCAATGAGGACAACCTCTCCTTCGCCGGGAAGCCTGCCGAGAAGGTTCCCACTTGGGATTCGATTCCCAAGGATCTTGGCCGGATCGCCCCCTTCATTCAAGCTATCACAGACTTGAAGGAAGAGGGGCTCACTGGATGGCACGTGGTGAGGGATTTCATCACGCGCTGTATCAGCCCTCTGAAGAAGAGGGCTCACCAGATGTGGAGGTACTTGGGGCCAGCGGACCCGACGAGGGATTACTTGGAGGGTAAGATAACCTTAAGATTAGCTTTTTTTCCTGTTGATTTTGAAATTGGCTTATTAAAGGTTTTCTTGTCCTTGCAGACCTCTCACAAGAAGAGATTGACGCTCGGGTCAAGCTCAACTGTGAGAAACACCAGCCCTCGAACGTGGAGCCTCCCCAAATTCTGGCGGTCCTGTCCCTAGAAGACAAGGTGGAGCGCCTAAAGGTAATTGAGAGTTGATTCCATCTTTAGGACTAACTTATGACTGGGTACCGATCGTAGGAAAGCTTACGATCAGGTTCTGGTCGTAGAAAAACATACGACCAGGAGGTCATCGTAGGAAAGCTTACGACATGGTGACGGTCATAGAAGAACTTACGACTGCTTTATAATATCTCTCTTTCTGATTTCTGCAGAAAGTAGGCATGGAGAACCGTCAGGACGACGAAGAAGTCAAATTGATGGTTGTTGGTGCAAAGTTGAGAGAGAGCGACTTGTTTCTCCTCCTGCCAAGAGGCGTCAGCTCGTGAAAGTCGCTGACAAGGGAGGCCCAAGCTCGGTTTCTTTTGACCTGACTAAACCTTTTACAAAATTTGCCGTAGATTTGGCTGCTACAAAAGTTGTGGCTGGAGCAGTTGAACCTCTCAAGCGCAAAGCCCCCAAGACCAAGGTATTTTCTGTTATGACAATAAGACTTTCGTAGTTTCTCCTTCCCGCAGTTTTGTCAAACGACTAGAAAAGGAGATCTGGAAGAGTTTTGTGTCTTTTGTGAAGGAAAGTACTACGCCAGTAGTGCCTGTGGTCGAGGGCAGCAATGCCCTTGAGGTGGTCGAGACTGGTCTTGACCATCCAGAGAGCCAAGAGACTCAAGGGGCAATGGTGCTTGTTCAAGACCCACGACTAAACGTGGTCGTGGTCGTTCCTCAACTTAAGTCTCAACCAGACGTGGTTGAGAAAAAGTCGAAGAAACCTTCCATAGGGAGGGTTGTTTCCAAACTTAAGATCAAGTCCGACACTCAGAGGTACGCAAAAAGAGACAAAAGTGTAAGAACAGTGTTTACCTTTTGCTTTTTACCACCTAATAGTGTTTTCCTTTTTATGATCTCAGCGTGGCTCCTCTCATCATCAAGGACGTTCCTGCCAAGGAACCCACTACAGTTTCTTCGGCAGGCGAAGGAACAACAGTGGCGGCGGTCGAAGGGTTGTCCGCCGTCCGAGTGGTGGAAGATGTCGTTGTAGCTGATGTGGCTATGACCATTAGAGCGGTCGTAGAGTCGGAAGCGACTACGACAACAGGGGTGGTCGTAGATTCAGAAGCAGCTACGACCATAGGAGTGGTCGAGAGACCGAGGCAAAGGCGGTGTCTGATACCGCGGAGGCATCAGAGCGTCGCGCTAGAAAGGAGGTGTAACATCCCAAATGTATAATCAGGGTTATTCAAGTTTAATAATATGTGTAGAAATTAAAACTTTTTCTCACAACTTGAAAACCTTTACAATCTCATGTAATTCTTGTCCAAGAGTTGTGTAAACCAAGAACACAAAGCTCTTGTTGACCAAAAGTCAAAATTCATTTTCCAATTATCTCAAATCTTGTGCCAAACAATTGGAAAGTATTTTCCTTGGTCCTAAAACTGAGGTGGGACCCCTCTGAAAAATATCACAAGTTGTAAAACTAGTTTGATAAATTTTGGAGGTAAAACAATCCTTTAAACAACCTTAATAAATTTCCTGAGAAAAATGCATTGCATAATAACCTCTGGAAATTTTATGCAAGGTTAAGCTCATTGTCAGCAAGCTCCTGTAAAAATTTCATGAAGTTTGGGGTTGAAATGTTATCCCAAACAATTTTGCAAAGTCTCAGCTGTTAGAACTAAATTCAAAAGCCATGACTTGTTCCTTGGGCTAGCCACGCTCCCAAACTGGTCAAAATTCTAACCCCTTCGACCTTCTTAACCAGTGCACAGCACCCCACAGACCTCCTCTCCTGACTGACCAAATGAGTGGCGCTGGATTTGCATCCAACCGCAACGACCTCCTCCCAGGGTCATGACCTCCCCTCGCGCCCAAACCACCCTGGACCTCCCCTTCGAGGTCCTCGTGACCTCGTGGACCTCCTCGGGTCAACGTGGGCACCAGAACTCCTCCGCGGTCAAAACCTCAAAGACCTCCTCGAGTTTGTTAAACTATCGCAATGAGGTCATCCCATTTGTTGAGGTCGTAGCCGTTGGATCAAATCCAACAGCCACGACCTCCTCCTCCACATTCTCAGCAAGGTCCTCCCGCCTTGTTGAGGTCATAGCCCTTGGATCCAAGATCCATGGCCCCGACCTCCCTCACTGCTAAACTAAACGAACCTCCCACTCTAACTAAGGTCGTGGCCGTTGGATCAAATCCAACGACTCACGACCTCCCCCGCTATCAAGCGCCACAACCTCCCCATCTTTTGTTGTGCACCGTTAGATTAAAATCTACTGATCGCGACCTCCTTTTGTCTCATGTGCACCGGACCTCCCAACAAGACGTGAGGTCGTAGCCTTTAGATCTAAATCTAAAGGCCATGATCTCCTTGTGCGTAAGTAAAGCTCAGACCTCCTCCTCTTTTGATCAGAACCCTTAAGTCTAAAACTAAAAGTCCTGACCTCCCTTGCTCGCTATGCATCATATCAGACCTCCCCATCAGGTCAGTGCCCTTGGATTTACATCCAAAGGCCATGACCTCCCCCCTCATGTCTTTATGTTCACGTGCGGTTAAGACCTCACTGGAGGTCCGCACCGTTGGATGGAGATCCAACGCTTTGGACCTCCTGTCCATTTTCTCACGTGCGTTTTCACGTTAAGTGAAATCGTGAGGCCATGACCTCCCCACGTTTGATCGTGTGGCTGGGACCTCCTCCCAGCCACTTAAAACGTAACGGTTCAAAATAGGGGATCCGGCGGCGGTGACCTCTCCTGTTTCATCTAACGCCACTAGGACCTCCTGTTTCTTCTCCTTCCTCGCGCGTGGGAGCTCGACCAACGATTTAATGCGTGCAGGACCTTGGGTACATCTCAATCACTCTTTTTGACCGCATTTAATGTGTGTCACTTTAGGCCCTCAGTCAAGCTCGCTCTCGCTTCTTGTCAGCCCCATGTCTTGTCCACTCCATGGACCATGCCATGGGCCAAGCTCACCATGAGCTTAGCCGGTGGCCTAAAGCCTCTTTGCCCTAAGTATAAGTCACCCTTGGAAGCCTCCCTTGGCTTCCTTTACACACAACCGACCTCAGCCTTGCACTTTGTGCGTGGCTGAGCCCCTCCTTCCTCCCTCACTCACTTCCTCACTGGTGGCTGCCATTGTTGAGTCCTTGGAGCTCCTCAGTGGCACAAGAAGATCCAGTGGCTCCCTCTTCCACCCTTGTTCATTTTGTGCTCCCCAAACCTCTGGGACCAAGCCCTAACCTAAATTGTTGGGCGTTTTGTTTTCAGAGGAGGTCAAGTCAAGCCGAGCCGAGCTTTGGCCGTGGAGCCGCCTGTCTTCCCTAACGCCGCCACCACCTCCACGACCTCCCTGAAGACCTTAGGACCACCTGTAAGCCCTGTTAGTCCTTTAGTGCCGCACTGATGAATGTTGTCGCGGAGCTTCTTGTTTGAGCATGAGCTTGTATGTCGCATGGAGCTGCTTTTGCATTTTCAGATTTTGGCCGTGAAGGTCGTCTCTGTCCTCTCGGCTGCTTGGCGATTAAGGCCGCCGTTGAGAGGAGGTCCGCTAGAGTGCGCATGGCTATTGCGGACCAATCGGTACCATGAACCTCACCGGCGGGCTCTACTCACCGGCGAGATCCTTTCTTCACGCCGATTTTGTCGGACGTCCCGAAAGTCGTTCAAGTTTTTGGACAAAGATTCGCGAAAGTTATTGCGCCATCATTTGCCCAAATTATTGCAATCAATGGCGGTCTTAACGCCTTAAATCCATCATTTATTGCGTGCGTTTAAGTCCTCTGCCGCGGACCTCCTCGTGGTCCCGCGCACATTTATTTCGTGTCCGAGCATGTGCGTCGCTGAGCTCGACGCCCGTCGATCCTCCTCCGAGGAGATCCGGGCGCCCCCGATCCTTTGCGCATCTTAGCCGCCCGCACCTCCACGGAGGTGCAGGACGCTGAGGACCTCCTCTGGGACCTCCTCGAGGTCATCTCACCATGAGGACCTCCCCTTTTGACCTGGTCCGTTCCGGACCTCCCCATCATCGTTGTGGTCCGTTGGATCTCCCATCTACGGCCACGACCTCCCCCTTCACCTCGCGCATGTGCGTGGTTAAGAGGTCCAGGACCTCTGGACCTCACATGTGCGTGTGTGTTGTCCTCTGGGGAGGTCTGAGCCGTTGGATCTGAGATCTGTGGCTCACGACCTCCCATGTCCTCTGTGTCTTTTTAGAAATTCCAGTGAAGTCTTAATTATAAACTGAAATAAGGTATAAACTTTAGAATTTCATATCTTTCTCATTTTAAATCCAAATGAGGTCATTCAAATTGTGTTAGCTCTGTCTTGAACTTGACTTTAATCCAAAAATGATTGTAAGTTGAGTTCAGCTCCAGAGCACAGTTTAGCCACTAGGTTTTGAAACTCCCTTTTTAAATATACCCTCAAATTAATGCTTAACTTGTAAAATACATAACTAATGCTCTATAGATTATTTTTGAGTGAATCCAACTTTGTTGGGTTCCTCTAATAATGAACTCACTGTGAAAATTAGTTTTGAGCATATTGCTGTTTTAGAAATGAGGACTTGTGCATTATAATTTTGTTCAAGTTCTTGTTTTTGAAAAATTATAGGAAGAGCATAATAGCTCCAAATGAGATGAACTCAATTGTGTCATTCATCTCATGAGGTGCTGGTTTTGCAGTAAAAATTTCAGCCTCACCACTTTTCTAGAAAATGTTGCCTCATAATTAAATTAGTGAATAGTGCAGTTTGGTATTTTTAGGGCTGAGCAGAATTGTTTTGCTCATATCTTTTGCATTGAGAATCCAAATCCATTGGTTCTTGTTGCTAAATTCCCTAAAAATTATCCTCTTTCTGCTTTAGAAAATTCAGAGTATTTGGAATTCGTTTGCTGTGCTGTCTTTGTTGTTTTTCGTCGTTCTTATCGGTTCTTTCTCGCTTTTCCGCTAGGTTTCGACATTTGTGGTGACCCCGAGAGTGACCCTCTGCCACATTTTGAGCAACAGCAACAAGGCAAGCAGTTTGACCATCTCCCCTCATGTCCCATTACTTTAAAGCTTAATACTTTGTTTTACTTCTATGTATGCATGCTACTTTGTGTTAAATGTCGCTAGTATTCCTATAGTTGCATAATCAGAGGAATTGTTATCCTCTACTACCAATGAGCCTAGGTTATTCACTGTGGTTGGAGCTCGTGGATGAGCTCTTATCACTTAGTAGTTGCGTTTAATCTTGCTAGACATGCTTAGTTATCGGTAGTAATGGGCGATCATCGACTTAGTCGATGGTCTTGATCACTCAAAAATGATTATTACTCCTATATGTCCAGCACTTGTGCTTTGATTAATTTGTAAAATCAAAAGCTGAAAATAAAAGATTGATTTAGACTTGGGCATATTGGATGGATGGTGCGGTTTTGGATGTGGTTGTATGCCCGAGTCACCAAGGACCGAACATCTTGTGTTACACTCTCCAAGCAATTATGCGTACTAACCACACGAGGGGGATATGGGACCTCTCTTGACTAAGTACTTTGGGCGGTGCTAATTGGGGTCGCTCGGTTGGTGTGTTTTTTTAAAGGATAAAATGTGTGTGTGGTGTGGGAATGGAGCAGTGGCGGACCGGCTAGGCCGTCTATTGTGTCCTTATCCCCGTGGGTTGTGCGGGTCAGAATTAGCACTGTCCATTGGAAATGTCTCGTAGGACTTAGCCGTGCCGGCATACCTAAGGTAGTGTGCCTAAAGGAAAGGCGATGCAGGCGTGTGGAGTGCAGTGGTACACCTGCGCAGGATAAAACTATTCGAATAGCCTCGTCCTAGGTTATGGACACGCTTGGTTAGGTCTTGCAAGAGTTAGACTTCAACTTTTAATTAAAACTTGACTTGGTTGGTATGAACGGGGAGTTCATGCTATTGTTGTGGTGACTAAGGGTTAGTCACTTCCAGGATTGTTCATGTTGTTATTATTATGTTATTATCTCGTTGTTACTTCAACAATTAAAAATGCTTTGTCAAATTGCCTTCAATCTACTATGTTATTGCAAATGAAACTTGCTTTATGCTAAAATGAGTCCAAAGCCTCATCCACTTAAATAAAGCTGGCATGTAGCTATGTATAGTTCTGTTATCTTACACGTAAGTCTTGCGGAGTACTTTATGTACTCATCTGCCCGGGGTTGTGGCATTTTTGTTGCTTTGTTGCAGAGGAAGAAGGTGAGCTCCAAGAGCCTCACTTTTGCGCTATGTGTTGCAGTTTCTTCGACGACTAGCTTGGCGGTCCGGTCAGATGCCTTGTGGGCTAAAGGCACACTGATTGGCTTTGTGTTATAGCCATCTTTATGGCACTTTTGCTTCCGCTGTTATCCTTTTGTAATTATTGCTATTTGGCCTAGGGCCTCTCTTTTGTAATATCTATTCCATATTAATATTAACTTCTGGTTTGTTGCTTATGTACTATGTGTTGTATGGAATTGATACATTCTTTTGTTGTGAGGTATGTATACTGCATTCTGGGAAGTATACATCCCTCGAGACCGGGTTTATTTGGTTGATAATACTAGGGTCAATTGGATGACTAAGTATTATGAGCCTAATAAATGTCGGGGTCTCACAGGAGGTTGTCGTAGACGCTCCTCCAGGTCCTCAAGGAGGAGTTGGCATTACCGAATCAGAGGATGAAGAATATGCCAACTTCGCCTCTGAGTTCTTCGGGCCGTCTTCCATTGTGGGATCTTCTGCTCTCAGACGTCGTGGTTGTATCCCTCACCCTAAAAATATTCCCGATGGAGGGGATGTCTTTGATGATGCGCGTCTCGAAGAGGTGTGATGGGACCGAGTCCAAGAGGTTGATGAACTGAGGAATCCCACAAGGGTAGTGTCTTCGTTCGCACGAAGGGCGATGAATGTAAGTACCTGCTGTTCGGTATTTGTACTCATACCTTTTTTCGCTTCTAATTGTCTTTCTTTATGCAGAGAGCATTGGAGCAAATTGTTACTGTTGTTGAATACAACAGGTAACTTGTCCAATTGCGACAAGAAAAAGCGGAACTCTGCGAGCAGGCAGATAAATGGTAAGTAACTGCTTTTTCTAGCCTTTTATGTTTCGACCACTTACGCAGTTCTTGCGGGGTTTGTTGTAGAAGGTCTTACGACCAGGTACTGGTCATAGGAGGAATTACGACCAGGGTATTGTCGTAAAAAAACGTACAACAAGGAATTGGTCATAGAAGAACTTACGACCAGGTTCTTTGCTGACATCTACCCTTTCCCTTTGCAGGTTTAAGAGTGACGAGAAGACCTTGGCTGATTCTCTCGACTATGAAAGAGCCAAGACGAAGAAGCTAAGGGAGCAGATTGAAGACCTCTAGAATAAGCTTCAGGAGGCAAACTCTGCAAACCAAAAGTTGCAGGGATGACTAAGCGGTAAGTCTTGATCGAAGATCGCCGACCTTCTTTTCTTTCTCTCAATCTCATTCCTTTCGTAAAAAGACCAAGAGGTCGAGAAGTGGAGCAACACCACCTCAAGGACATCTTTGTCTCTCCAAGAGGTCAAGAAGTTAGACTCTCGGCTAGTTGGTAAGCAAATCTTTACCTGTGATTGGTTGTGTTTTCCTCTCGAGGTCATTTTATCTGACTAGCCTTATTCTTTTCAGAACAAGTAGTACAGTAAAAGCGACTCCATGAGGCTTCGACTCAAGAATCGAGGAGAAATGAAGGCTTTGAAGATCAATCTTCAAGACAACATTTCACTTCGAACAATGTACTCGAGTGGGCTTCATCTTTGAGGATTACTCCTCGTGACGACCTTATCATCTTGAAGGATCTAGACCCGCCATTATATGTTAATGGAGTTTTGGTGATTAATGACAAATCTAAATTGCAAGACTAACATTTCCATTGTTATATATAATGCTTAGTCTCATTTGGATATAAAGGTGAAAATCAAAGAGGTATGCTTTCGACATCATAATTCTTACATATTTGGTTGCATTCCTCGGATCCAAAATATAGGTTAAACTCTACCAAAAGGTTAATTTGAATATGTGCATATGATCCCATTACACATTTGTGTATGCACACAATTAGGGGGAGTTCATTCTATATTTTGTGGTTTCATTAGTAATGATCCATATTATTCTCTTTCCACATAATCAAGGATCCTTACTTTGAAACATGTCCTTGAATATATTTAACTTGTGTAGTTGATATATTCATATGAGCATATGAGACTTGGGTAGTTCATATATGCTCATATAACCTTGAATATATTTAACTTGTGTAGTTAATGTATTCATATGAGCATATGAGACTTGTGTAGCTCATATATGCTCATATAACCTTGAGTATATACAACTTGTGCAGTTCGTATACACTCATGTTGAGCATATATATAACTTGTGTAGTTCGTATATACTCACATCAATTTCTATTCAATTACTTGCAATTGAAGTGATTATCATCAATTACCATTTTGGGAAAGATTGTGGTATCTTGTCCCAACCATTATGAGTTAATGGTATGGTGTGGTAATTAATGATAATCATATTGTTGGAACTAACATTTTCTATGAGTTGGATGAAATAGGTTATGTTCCATGAGGTTGACAATTGGGATGACATCATGTGTTGATGGTCATCAAGTCAAGAGCTTGGTGTAAAGGATGCATCATGTGTTGATGCGCATCAAGTTCAAGATGAAGGAAATCATCGTGGTGTCGATGATGTTCGTGAAGAAGATATGATCATGTGTTGATCAAGTCAAAGAAGCTTCATCATGTGTTGATGAAGGGCAAGCAAAGGATGTCATCATGTGTTGATGAGCATCAAGTCAAGAACCCGGAGTTGAAGCAAGGATGTGCGCCATCAAGCTTCAAGAAGATGCTAAAGGCAAAGGTATGGCTAGCTAGGGCTAAGGATGTGTTCCTAGTCTTTTACCGGTCTCGGTGTTTGGATGGGAGACCGGATTGCTAGTATAGGTCGCCGTACTATTAAGAGGGGTCTTTGACTAGTAGCTTGAGTTAGTCATGTGTTGATGGCTCATTGTGTTTGCTCTAGCTCACCTTAACATGTTGCGAATATTTGCAAATGTGTTTTGCAAATAGGTGTGGCTCATGGATATTCCTTGTAGCATGTGGCTTAGTTTGCGAATGTGTTTTGCAAATGGTTTAAGTCCATATACCTTATTCCTTGTGGTATTGATTCTAAAAGTTGGCAAATTTGTTTTGCAACTTGTTGAGAATCATGTCTTGAACTTGTGTTTGCATCACGTATCAATTTGGCAAATGTGTTTTGCAAAATTGAGTTGAAACGTATGCAAACTTTGCTTCTGTTGAAACACGGTAGTAGTACGGCATGTGTTCTGCGGAACTACGCTCCGCAATATAACCGGTGGTTCCTTGCTTAAACTACGCGCACTTGTTGAGCATGTGTTGCTCGAGGTGGTGCGGTAGTACGGCGTGGATATCGCGGAACTACCGTGATGAGGTAGTACCGGCTTTGTGTGTGCGGTACTACCGCATGTCGGTAGGTCCGGCGTGTTGAAGCGGTATGGAAATTCCAGTAGCGTTGCATTTTGAACTTGGTTGGCTCTGCCGGAGCGCGGTAGTACCAGCGCTTCGTGCGCGGTACGACCGGCTCGCGGAACTACCGTTTATGTGTTGGCGGTACGTATTTTCCAAAACCGATGCATTTTGGTCCTTAGCCGATTTCGTGAGCATGAGTTGCTCTCTCGGTTGAGCGGTAGTATCGCAGTGCTTTGTGCGGTATTACCGATGAGCGGAACTACCGCGTATGTGTTGGCGGTAGTACCGGAGCCCTTTGCAACGGCTAGTTTTATAGTATTATCGTCATGTAGTACCGCCATTGGTTGGCGGTACTACCGATTGTCCCATTATTTTCAGGGACTTTGCTTCCAACGGCTAGTTTGGTTGTGTGGGCTATAAATACCCACCTTGGCCGTGTGTGGAAGGTTGCTGGTTGGGTGAAAAACATATCCAAGTGTTGGGGCTGTGTACTAGACACTGTTTTGAGTAAAGAGCAAGCCTCTCATTCTCTTTCGTGCATGTGTTGCACTTAGTGAGGTTAGAGAGCAAACCCTAAGTTCATGTGTTGCCTTAGGCAGTGGATTTCGTATCTATTTGAGCTTAGACACTTGATTGGTTCAAGTGAGCGTTGGAGACTTCGTTACTCTTGGTGTTTGCCGACACCTAGGCAGTGCTGGTGGCGTCGTTCTTGGCGTGAGCTTCTCAAAGAAGATTGTGAGAAGACACGGGTGGTTTGTGAGTGTTGTGGTGCTCGCCATCTCTCGAGTGGAGGAAAGAGCAACCCTAGTGGAGCGAGGTGTTGGTTCGGTTTGGAACCGTCCAAGTGGTTGGACTTACCTCGGGCGGGTGCTCAATTTGTGGAGCCGGTCCAATTAGTTTGGGCTTGCCTCAACGTGGATTAGGGGAGACCGGCAAGTCTCCGATCACCACGAGAAAACATCGACGTGTCATTGTGGTTTGATTTCTTGTGCTTTACATTGTGCAATTTACATTACTTATATTTAAATTGCTTAATTGTATGTGCATGATTGCTATCATTTATATAAACTTGTATTGTTGGTGTACTTAGGTGAACCTAGTTGATTTAGGCTTTAATTGTGCAAAACCGTATTTGTATTAGCTTCCGCATTAGAAATCGGTTTTAGCCAAAGTTTTAAACGCCTATTCACCCCCTCTAGTTGGCCACCTCGATCTTCTGACCCTTTGCCCACTCGAGTGCCATTGGCGAACAAGTCAGAACTTTGCAAGAGTTGGTGACTACTCTGAAGGCTAACCAGTTCGACTCGATAAAGGATGCGATCCAAGAGGGAATAAGATTTCTCTTAGCAAAATTTAAATCACATGATCCCAGCCTTAATCGCAACTTTCAGAGACAACCGCGCCACCTCAAGTAGAGGTGGAAGCGAGCTAATAGCGACAATGCGACCGATCGCCGAGTTAGTCACGAGAGGGTATGCAAGTCGGTTCTCCTCCACTGAGTAGTCTGCATGCGAGTCCCAGTAAAGACAAGTTTTTGTTGATGTTGATATATAATCCTTCCTTCTTCCTGAAAATCATCTTGTCGAGTAGTTAGTAACTCATAAGATAATGAATGGAAAAAAGAGCAAGACTAAGAATTAAAGTCAAGTTAATAACTTTATCCTAGCCCCCGACTATTTGCTTGGTTTATTTAGATAAACCGAGTAAATAGTGTTAAATGGGTTTTCTGAAAAAGAGAGCGGTTTAGCTAACTTGTAGTTTTTTTGATCACGATTATCTTGCACTGGTCGAAAGAGTAGGAACGAGCGACACTAGGAAGTTCCTTCTAGTGGGCAGGACCACGTGCAGAGAGGAAAGGCTTCCACTAGGTGATGTTACCATCTTCGACCAGATTAATCAAATCAAGAACGGTCAACTTGAGTAAGATAAACGTCTGGAGTTCCTTTAAAAAAATTATTCAACTTATTTCAATGCACTCAGTAGGTTCGCTCTGGTAGCAAGAGTTAGAAACAGGACGATGCTAGAAAGTTCCTTCTAGTGGGCAGGACCACATGCAGAGAGGAAAGTCTTCGACTAGGTGTTGCAACTCCTCCAACTAGTTAAACAAACCAAGTTTATCGAAAGTAGTCGAGCAAATTTGAAAAGTGTACTCGGCTTAATTTATTTTTCAAAAAAAGATGAATAAAGAAATAAACTAAGGTACTAAGAGTCGGCTTTACATTATTTTGACCATGTTTTGAACCCAAGCTCTTTGTGTTGGTAACAAAAAAGGAGGAACGAGTCGACGCTAGGTAGTTCCTTCTAGTGGGCAGGACCACGTGCAGAGAGGAAAGGCTTCGACTAGGTGATGTTACCATCCTTTTGACCAGTGTAAAGATGATTTGGGTACTAGTCGAGAATACTGCATTTATCAAAGGTATTGTCGTGGAAAAGCTCACGATTAGGAACTAGTCGGGCTTAACCTTCGACCGAGGTATGGTTGAAAGAAATGCCAAAGCACTACTCAAAGTAAGACAATAAAGATAGAAAGAACCTGATGCTTTATTGAATGGTTGGTCGCTTACACGAGAATTTAACGTGAATCGGTCGATATTCCAAGAATTAGAGAGAACCCGCCGTCTTCCATTGCGGTCATACCGAACACGACGCATAACTTCGACCATCGTGTAAGGACCTTCCCACTTGGGGAAAGTTTGTTCCGATTAGACGGTATTGAATTTTCCTCAATACTAAGTCACCTCTGACAAGGTGCGAGGTTGGACCTTCGATCGTAGTATTTGCGTAGGGGCTTCTTTGGTAGACTAGCTTTGAACGGATTAAGGCCTGATTTCTCTTCTCTTCGAGCAGGTTAATGTCATCCGCTCGAAGTTGTTCTTAGGTTGAGTCATTGAAACTCTCGACCCTTGTAGACTTGATCTTTAGTTCTGGCGGAAGCATGGCTTCGGCACCGAAAACTAGAAAAAAAAAGGTGTTTCGCTTGTTGCCCAACTAGCGATCATGCGAACTGCCCATAATACTGAGGGTAATTCTTGTACCCAAGGGCCTGAGCGCTTAACAAGCTGGTCGAAGACTCGAGTTTTAATTCCCTGCATTATTTGGCCATTCGCTCGTTTGACTGCCCCATTGCTTTGGGGATGGGCAGAATATGCGTATAGAAAACTTAATGTTTCGCAACCAGCAGTAGAGTCAACCAACTGATCGATATGAGGTAAAGAGAAATCATCTTTTGGACAAGATTTATTAAGATCAGTGAAGTCAACGCACATTCGCCACTTGCCGTTAGACTTCCTAACCATTCTGAGATTGACCAACCACTGGGTGGTCGATTTCTCTTATAAAGCTTTGCTTTAAGTAGCTCCTCGTCCAATTTCGACCTTATAACATCTTGTCGATCAGGGGCAAATCTCCGTAATTTTTGTTTTACGGGTACTTTGTCAGGCCGTAAAGCTAGCCTGTGCTCAATCACTTCCCTGGGCCATCTTCTTATCACAATGAATTGTGATTACTCCTTTGGGACCTAGCATCTTAAGACACTGATACCCATAATGAGTTGCCATTAAGAATTTTGCCAAAGCTGGTCGTCCGAGTATAGCGTTATATGCTGTATCGAAATCGACCACATCAAAGGAGATCTTCTCTGCCCTGAAATTACTTGGTGTACCAAATGTTAAATGAAGAGAAACTTGACCAATGGGTTTGGCCGAAGACCTCGGTATAATACCATGAAATGAATATTTTACCGGTCTTACCTTTGTCCTGGGTACTTGCATTTCATCCAGGGTGTTCGTCAACAAAATGTTTAACGAGCTACCACCATCAATCAACACTCGATTTACTCGACAGTTGTTGATGGTGGGTTCGACCACGATCGAATAACGACCTGGTCGAGTCGAAGGGATCGGGCAGTCAACCTTCTCGAAAGAGATGGTGACTTCCGACCACTTTGGTACTTTATTGACAAGAGGAGAGTCAATGGAGTTTACCTCGCTCGATCGCTTTAAGTCATGTGCCTTGACTCAGACGCCGATGATCCACCAAAGATATGCTCGATGGTGTGCTTGGGATCTTGAAACGGCATGCCCTCGCTAGGTCCGACTGCACGACTCTCGGCTTGCCCTACCTCTTGAGGCGTGAAGTGGTCCTTTTCCGTTGTAGTAGTCTTCGAGTTTTTGTTGGAAAACTTCGGCAATTGCGAAGGTCTTGTCCTTCCTTTTTATGGAAAGGGCACCACCTAGGCTTATCGCTCTTTCGTTTGGGGCGCTTACCTTTGCCTCGATCAGGGTGTTGTTTGGTAGTTTATGGCTCCTTATCGCTTACGGCCAGGACCTCCTTAGAAGCATTGGCTTGAGGTTTCTGGCCCTTTGCCTTGTTCTTGGATTTCTTGGCCTTCTTATCCTTCTTTTGCTACCTTCACCGCCTCCCCGAGGGTGTTGGTCATCTCAATCGATGATTTTGGTCCACTCGATTGCTTCATCGCCAGAGCGCATCGATCGACCATCTCAAGAGTTCGATTCTGATAGCGAGGAGGGTTCAAAGCGATGTCCTCTGTGATCCTTCTCGCATGGACTCCTACTTGAAGGCTCGATAACAGATGAGTCAGAAACCTCAGAAATCGAATTGCGAACCTGACTAAAAAGCCTGATGAATTGGCGTAGTGTTTCGTGGTCGTTTTGCCGCATCCTGTGTAGGTCATCCTCCTTTCCGGGGTGATGGTAGGTGCCATGGAAATTGACCAGCAGTAGATCGCAGAGGTGTTACCACGAGTAGATCGACTCGACTGGTTGGTTTAATAACCATGATCGAGCGGACCCTTCGAGCACAGTCGGAAGGTAATTCGCCACGATGCGCTCTCCTCCTGCTGCTGCTCAGACAGCGGTCGTGTAGATCTGAAGGAATTTGATGTGATTTTGAGACCCATCAAATTTCTCCATGTTCCCTGGTGGAAACCGCGGTGGCCAGTGAACTGCTCAGAGGTCAGGCGAGAATGCCCGACATCCGGTAATTACGTCGTAACGCCTCCTTTGCAGAAAAGAGGGGTTGACGTCGCCAGGTGATCATACTCGACGATACCCAGCGAGGGGTGAATTTGACTTATGGTAAGTCTCGATCCTACGAGGGTAATACTCCTTGTATTTTATCTACTGTTGCAGACCTCTGGGTCAGAGTGGTGAATGATCACCTCTCCTAGGAGCTTTATGATCGTCATGCGTTCGAGGAACTATTTTCCGAATTGGGGAGCGGTGCACCTTTCGGTGATCTCCATGCGGTGAGTTATTCGATCGACTGGAAGCTGATGGAGTTGTACTGCCACAACTTCTAGACTGATGTCGGCGGGGTTGTTCGAGTTTGCTCATCGTACTTCGCAGCCTTCGTGCGATCTTTTCAGCGAAGAGGTCGTAGCCAGGTGCTCGGGCATGTTCTCGAGATGGGTTCTCGAGTAGGTCATTGGTATGCTGAAGTTCCTGAGCTTCTTCTGACTGGTATTGAGTGCGCTCAGGCGATTTTCTCTGAGTCGCGACTTATTTCTGTCAGATAGTTTTAGAATCATCTATACCTGATCCTTGGGCTTGCTTTAGTGAAGTGCGATGATCTCGAGAATTTCCCGCACGCTCATCAGAGTATTGACTTTGTTCATCGCCAGAGGTGTCCTTGTCATCGCCATGAGCGGTTGTAGGGTGTGATCTTCAGGGAGCGTCCTTAGCCTTGTTTCTAGGAGAGTTATTGCTACCTGAGGGAAGGATGAAGACCTCCCGTTAATGATCTCCACTTGTGCTAGAGGCCTCCTCGCTTGAGGAGTCGTCGAGTGACACCATTTGGCGACTTGGAGCAAACCCCTCCAGGAAGGGGAATTCTGGGTTATAACCGTCTCCATCGGCAAGCGAGTCCTGCGTTGGGATGGTCAAACTCGCAGGAAGAGCATGTTCGATCGTATCCTTGGCTGGGCTAACTGGAGAGAGAGAGAGGATCACCAGATGCTAATGAAGATCCGGAATTACGACTTCCAAGAGTTGTCGCGCCAGGTTGGACTGTCTTAGGTGGTCTTGGACATTTGGAGAGGGAACCCTCGCCGTGCCCTGAGTCTGCCTTGGGACAGCCCTCATTGTGGTCGTATTGACCCTTGCCCTCTGAGAAAGCTGGTTCCCCATCTGTACGTATAGTTGTGGGGGATAAGGATCCCTCCTCAACTCCATCGGTGGTAAAGTCTCCAAGAGAAAGATCTCCGGGGGCAACATCACCATCGGATGATGTATCACTCGGCTCGTAGTCGAAACCAACATCCATGTTGATATCTGCGTAATCGGCCAAGTCGAACCAGTTCGCCTCGTTCCACTCTCCTACCATGAGAGCATGAGAATTTGAAAGTCGAAGGAAAGCTGATGACTCGAAGTTCCCACGGTCGACGCCAACTGTCGGTGTTTTAGGACCAAACTTACATAAAGATTGTTTGATTCGGGGGTTCCTCTAGGCTCAAAATCACACAGAGATGGAGACACGGGGATTTTTATATAGGTTTGGGCCTTCTCCTAGGAGAATAACAACCCTACTTCTGTGTGTATGTAATGAGTATGCTAGATTACAAGATGGAACCAAAGACTAGAGTATTGTGCTTCTAATGATCTTCCGATCTCCCCATTGTCCTGATGATCCTTGCCTTTTATACTATCTCTGGGGTGCGTCGTTGTATCTTCAGTATAAAGGTCACATTAACGCACCAGATCGTGGAGCTGTTACCAGAGGTTATTATGGGAGCTGTAATGTTCCCACGTCGCCAGGCAATTATCATCATAATAAGAAGTTAAGTCATGTTGTTATTCCAGAGAATAACAGCGTAATTGATTGCTCATATCCTTGGATACGGTACATAAGATTCCCTGATACGTCGCTAGGCAATTATCATCATAAGACTCCAGCTTCTCCCTTATGAATATTAAGGGGTATATTCAAGAGTTATATGACGTCATTATTATCCATAATATAAATTATAGATAAATGATTAAATGAGGATTGTTATATCCTCGTCATCGGGCATTCTCACCTGACCTCCGAGCAGTTCACTGGCCACCGCGGTTTTGACCAGGGAACATAGAGAAATTTGATGGGTCTCAAAATCCCATCGAATTCCTTCAGATCTACACAACCGCTGTCCGAGCAGCAGAAGGAGAAGAGCGCGTCATTCCGAATTACCTTCCAACTGTGCTCGAAGGGTCCGCTCGATCGTGGTTATCAAACCAACCACTCAAGTTGATCTACTCGTGGCAACACCTCTGCGACTTACTGCTAGCCAATTTCCAGGGCACTTACCATCGCCCCGGGAAGGAGGACGACCTACATAGGATGCGACAAAACGACCACAAAACACTACGCCAATTCATCAGGCGTTTCAGTCAGGGTCGCAATTCAATTGCTGAGGTTTCTGACTCATCTGTTATCAGAGCCTTCAAGCAGGGAGTCCGCAGCAGAAGGATCACAGAGGACATCACTTTGAACCCTCCGGCTACCGTTCCTTAACTCTTCGAGATGGTTGATCGGTACGCAACTGCTGATGAAGCAGTCGAGTGGACCAAAATCATCGATCGGGATGATGAGCACCCTCAAGAGGCTAGCGAAGGTGTCAAGAAGAAGGATAAAAGGCTAAGAAATCCAAGAACAAGGCAAAGGGCCAAAATTCTTAAGCCAATAGTTCTAAGGAGGTCCTGGCCGTAAGCGATAAGGAGCCACGAAGTGCCAAACAATACCCCGGTCGAGGCAAAGGTAAGCGCCCCGAACGGAAGAACGATAAGCTGAGGTGGTGTCCTTTTCATAAAAAGGAAGGACATGATCTTCGCAATTGCCGGGTTTTCCAACGAAAACTCGAGGACTACTACAACGGCAAAGGGCCACTTCCTACCATCGAAGAGGTAGGGCAAGCTAGTGGTCCTACACAGTCGGACGACAACAAGGACATACCATTTCAAGATCCTGAGAACACCATCGAGCACATCTTTGGAGGATCATCGGCATATGAGTCAAGACGATAGCTTAAGGTAGTCGAACGCGAGGTAAACTCCATTGACTCTCCTCTTGTCAATAAAGTACCGAAGTGGTCGAAAGTCACCATCTCTTTCGAGAAGGGTGACTGCCCAATCCCATCGACACGACTAGGTTGCTTTCCGATAGTGGTCGAACCCACCATCAACAACTGTTGAGTAAATTGAGTGTTGATTGATGGTGGTAGCTCGCTAAACATTCTGTTTACGAATACCCTGGACGAGATGCAAGTACCCAGGACGAAGGTAAGACCGGTAAGATACTCTTTTCATGGTATTGTGCCAGGGTCCTCGGCCAAACCTATTGGTCAAGTTTCTCTTCCTTTAACATTTGGTTCACCAAGTAATTTCAGGACGGAGAAGATCTCCTTTGACGTGGTCGATTTCGATACGGCATATAACGCCATACTCGGACGACCAGCTTTGGCAAAATTCTTAATGGCAACTCATTATGGGTATCAATGTCTTAAGATGCCAGGTCCCAAAGGAGTAATCACAATTCATTGTGATAAAAAGATGGCGCATACGCGTGATCGTCGATCCCTCGAGATAGTGGGCCAGATACCAGCTCGGGAAGAAACAGGGTAGCCTTCGACCAAATACTTGAAGCCTAAAGCTGCGCCCAAGCCAAACGACCAAGTCAAAGAGGTTCCCCTGGATCTGGAGGAACCCTCAAAGACTGTTCGCATCGGGGATACTTTCGACCTCAACTAGGAAGACGTCCTCATCACTTTCCTTCAGGCAAACGCAGATGTCTTCGCGTGGCAAGCATCCGACATGCCCAGAGTCCCCAAAGAAGTGATCGAGCACAGGCTAGCTCTACGGCCTGACAAAGTACTCGTAAAACAAAAATTACGGAGATTTGCCCTTGATCGACGAGATGCTATAAGGTCAGAATTGGACAAGCTACTTAAAGCAGGCTTTATAAGAGAAGTCGACCACCCAGAGTGGTTGGCCAACCTTGTAATGGTTAGGAAGTCTAACGGCAAGTGGCGAATGTGCGTTGACTTCACTGATCTTAATAAAGCTTGTCCAAAAGATGATTTCCCTTTACCTCGTATCGATTAGTTGGTTGACTCTACTACTGATTGCAAAATATTAAGTTTTCTAGATGCATATTCTGGCTACCATCAGATTAATATATGTCTAGAAGATGAAGAAAAGACAGCGTTTATTACACCATTAGGTATATTTTGCTATGTGAAAATGCCATTTGGTTTAAAAAATGCTGGCGCTTCTTTTCAACGCTTGATGCAATCGACTTTTTCACCTCAGCTAGGCCTAAATTTAGAAGCCTATGTTGATGATCTAGTCGTAAAAAACATCAAACGGCTTGATCATGCTTCGGACTTGTAGGAGACATTCGATAACCTTAGAAAGCACCGCCTGAAACTCAATCCTGAGAAGTGTGTGTTTGGAGTCTCTTCGGGAAAATTGCTTGGATTCCTGGTCTCTGTACGAGGGATCGAAGCAAATCCCGAAAAGATAAAAGCCATCGTGCAGATGCGCCCTCCAACCACGAAGAAAGAAGTCCAAAACCTCACAGGGTCTATGGTGGCTTTAAGTCGTTTCATAGCACGACTGGGAGAAAAATGACTACCTTTCTTCAAACTTCTAAGGAAACACAAGGGTTTCAAGTGGTCGGGAAAGGCAAACGCTGCCTTTGAGGATGTTAAGAGATATCTTACAAGTGCTCCTGTTTTGGTTTCTCCGAAGCCAAAAGAGACTCTCATAATTTATCTAGCTGCCACGCAACAGGCAGTGAGCGCAGTACTAGTCGTAGAACGTGAAAACGTCCAACGACCAGTGTACTACGTAAGTAAAGTTTTGCACGGGCCTAAGGAACGTTACCCTCAGGTCTGAAAACTTCTTTATGCCCTTCTCATGTCTTCGAGGAAGCTGCAGCATTATTTTCAAGCGCACAAGATAATTGTGCCATCTGAGTTTCCCTTGGGAGTAATGCTCCAGAATAGGGAAGTAGCGGGACGCATGTCTAAATGGTCAGTAGAACTTGGGGAGTTCGACATCCATTTCGTGTCCCGGACAACCATTAAATCCCAGATCTTAGTAGACATTGTCACCGAATGGACAAATCCTGAACCTATTCAGGATCCCAGTACGATACCCACGACCAGTGGACAATGTACTTTGACAGGTCACTTACTTTAAGTGGCTTGGGGGCTGAGGTGGTCTGGAATCTCCTAACGGAGAGACCTTAAAGTATGCCATACATTAAACTTTTAGGCCACTAACAACGTGGCGTAATATGAAGGATTACTAGCGGCATCACAGATACGAAGCGCTTCGCGCCATTCGAGCGACTACTCGTGAGAGGAGACTCTCAACTAGTCGTGAATCAGTCGAAAAAAGTACCAAAGCTCTAATCGACCATGTCTCGGTACTTATCGGAGGTTCGAAAGCTTGAAAAGTATTTTTTTCGGTTTTGAGGTACAATTCATCCCTCGAAAGGATAATTTCCTTGTAGACCAGCTTGCTCGGATAGCTTCTTCCTGATCACAAGTACCAAAAGGAGTCTTCTTGGAGCAACTCTAGAAACCGTCTCTGGTGGACACACCAGAGACATCTCCTATTCAGACAGCCTCTCTGGAATATGAGGATACTTGGATGAATCACATCTATGAGTATCTTTAGGTGGGTTCCGTACCCGATGACGATCTCGAGGCAGATCGTTTATCCCGAAAGGCCAAAATGTATACTTTGATCGAAGGAGTCCTCTATAAACGAGGCACTCAAGGGGTACTCGTGCGATGCATACCGCAGAGAGAAGGACTAAACCTCCTTCATGATATACACGGGGGCATCTGTGGAACTCATACTTTCTACAGAATGTTGGTCGGAAAAGCCTTTCGACAAGGATTTTACTGGCCAACCGCTCTCTACGATGCCAAAGAATTGGTTAAGAAATATGTACAATGCCAGTTTCACAGCAGGCAAATACACCAACCAGCTCAAGCATTGCAAACCATCCCTCTATCTTGGCCTTTTGCGACCAGGGGTCTCGATATCCTAGAACCGTTCCCAAAAGCTCCAGGAGGTTTCGAGTTCCTTTTGTGGCTATTGATACGCTCACAAAATGGATCGGGTTTAACTTGTGATCGACAACAACGGAAGCCGCAAAACGGTTCATGATGAGAAGCGTGATTACTCGGTTTGGAGTCCCAAGCCTGATAATCACGGATAATGGTAAACACTTTTAAAGTGCAAAATTTTAGGAATTTTGCGATGAGTTGGGTACCAAGCTCATTGCGATCTATCGCCCATCCCCAAAGCAATGGGGCAGTCGAACGAGCGAATGGCCAAATAATGTAGGGAATTAAAACTCGAGTCTTCGACCAGCTTGTTAAGCGCTCGGGGGCTTGGGTACAAGAATTACCCTCAGTATTATGGGCAGTTCACACGACCGCTAGCCGAGCAACATGCGAAACACCTTTTTTCCTAGTTTTCGGTGCTGAAGCAATGCTTCCACCAGAACTAAAGATCAGGTCTACAAGGGTCGAGAGTTTCAATGACTTAGCTCAAGAAAAACTTCGAGCATCAGGTTCCTTCTATCTTTATTGTCTTACTTTGAGTAGTGCTTTGACGTTTCTTTCAACCATACCCTGGTCGAAGGTCCGCTTTCGACCAGTTCATAGTTGTGAGCTTTTCCACGACAACATGCTGGTCGTAAGACATTCTACGACTAGTACCCAGTTCATCTTTACTCAGTTCGAGAGGATGGTAACATCACCTAGTCGAAGTCTCTCCTCTCTGCACGTGGTCCCGCCCACTAAAAGGAACTTCCTAGTGTTGACTCGTTCCTTCCTTTCTGCTACCAACACAAAGAGCTTGGGTTTAAAACATGGTCGAAATAATGTCAAGCCAACTCTTAGTAACTTAGTTTATTTCTTCATTCATCTTTTTGAAAAATAAATTAAGCTGAGTACACTTTTCAAATTTGCTCGACTACTTTCGGTAAACTCAGTTTGTTTTAACTGGTCGGAGGAAGTTGCAACACCTAGTCGAAGACTTTCCTCTCTGCACGTGGTCCCGCCCACTAGAAGGAACTTCCTAGCGTCGTCTTGTTTCTAACTCTTGCTACCAGAGCGGACCTACCGAGTGCACTGGAATAAGTTGAACGAATTTTTAAGGAACTCCAAACGTTTATCTAACTCAAGTTGACCATTCTTGATTTGATTAATCTGGTCGGAGATGGTAACATCACCTAGTCGAAGCCTTTCCTCTCTGCACATGGTCCTACCCACTAGAAGGAACTTCCTAGTGTCGACTCGTTCCTACTCTTTCGACCAGTGCATGATAATCGTGATCGAAAAACTACAAGTTAGCTAAACCGCTCTTTTTTAAGAAAACCTATTTCACACTATTTACTCGGTTTATCTAAATAAACCAAGTAAATAGTTGAGGGCTAGGATAAAGTTATTAACTTGACTTCAATTCTTAGTGTTGCTCTTTTTTCCATTCGTTATCTTTTGAGTTACTAACTACTCAACAAGATGATTTTCAGGAAGAAGGAAGGGATATATATATATATATGAAAATGGCTTAGTACTACCGAGAGTACGTACTCTCGGTTCAATCAACCGTAATACAACGCTACCGGCTACCGATGAGGAATGCGCTACCGGGTACGACAAGAAAAACCCGTTTTGATTTAATTAAATTGATCTGTTCAATATACCTTCGTTCCTCCGGGGTTTTGGGCGGAGAAGTGCATATACTGGAGCGCTCCACCCCGAGGCCTCCTCTGGGCGCCACTCGAAGGCCCCAGCCTCCACCTCCCGTGGCAGTGCCCCTGGTTCCGGAGCACCTCCACGGCCTTGGCGCGCCCTGCGCTCAGCCACCCGGCGGCTCCTGTCAGATCCTCACAGGTTCCTCGTCGTGCTCGCCCGCCTCCACCTCGGCTTCCTGCCCGCGGCAACCGACCTCGGGGTCCCCACGCCACCAGTGATTCGATCACACCGCCGCCAAACCCGGCCGATTCGACCACACCCTTGTGATCACCGTGACCGTGAGGTCCGTGAGGTAGGCTCCACACATAGCTCCATCGCTGCAGGCGAATATTGGAATCACAAGGTGAAGATTTTCTATTCAGATCTTGGTTTCACAACAATATCTTTCACCAACACCTTCTTTGGCCGATCCGATTGAAAATTTGCATCGTTTACGTATGTGATTTCATAGTAGCTTTTTGATTCTTATTTTTCACCTATGTAATTCCTCTCCTGCCTTGTGTATATGTTTTTCGATCTATTCTTCGGTCTTGGAGATATAAAATGTATTAGTCTTGCTTGTAGATCCGGAGGGGCGGAGGATGAGAGGATATGTGATCCCCAATAGGAGCAATACCACTTTGGATATGTGGATCCGTCTCGCTCATATATACTCCTTACTAGTAAGTATATACTCTTTGTGAAGAATAATACTACTAATTTTATTGAAGCATACTACTTTTTTATGTTTTCCTAAAATGATACTTCTTTGAGAAACATATATACTACTAATTTGGTTGACGCATACTACTAAGGATACTTCTTCAACTAATATATGCATCTTTGTGTTCTTGGTTAATTTGAGGTCCACCGAGTAATGGTAATCAGATTTTGCAATACAAATTTAAGTTCCTATATTCCTGGGATTCCACCGTTCAAACACGTGATTAACACCTTATTTCCATCTCACGGGCATTTGAATCTGGTGGAGCAGCACACGCACCAGAAGGGCGGCCGCCATGATTCTCGTCATCGCCGCCCACTGTGATTCTGTGCTTCCATGTATCAATATGGCCTGACTCCATCGATGGTTTTCCTGGACGCGAAGGAGAGGCTATGGCCACGCATGGTTGCGACGGCGTAGCTATGGTCGCGGCGACCACACGCACAAATGATCGATACGACTCGGTTTCCAGTCGCGGTGGCTCCAACGGCGATGCGCTGGCAACATGCACGTGAATGGATGGTGAGACATGCATCAAGGTATATATGAGAGTATTGGTATGTACATGCTCAATGCATGGAAACTCCAATCCAATTTTCTTATACTGCTGATTTCTAATGCTCCATTGCTTATTCATGGATGCTAGAACGAGCAGATTGAAACCCTTTCCGTGAGGCTGCATGGCATGGTGGGCATTCGTGATGCGACGTGAGGCGAGATCGAGCGGAGATCATGGAGACGGTAATGCCGGACCGTGCGATGGCGACCGCATCGACGACTCATACATGGTTCACCAGCAGATATAGAGATGACAAGGCATTAGTCAATCCGGCGACGACGAGGGGCGGCCCGAGGTTTGCTCGCCCGACGGGGTCTACGGCCATGCTTAGTCGGCATGATGGCTCGTCTTGGAGCGCACACTCGATCCCCACCATGCTTGTTAGCATGATCTGAATTCAGCATCTGCAGTTATGCACTATTTTCACTCTTAAGCCATGTCGAACTAGTATATATGCTGCTCAACGCGCTATATATAGTTACAAGTTTTGTTCTATGAACCTGTGAAAATTGATGAGTACAACTTCTGCACAGTCCCTTTTATTTTTAAACAATTTGAATGCAAGATGTACCTTCCCCTTCTTTTGTCTTCTTCAACTATGTTATGACATACTACACAAATTCATATGTTGGGAAAATACTAGTGCTTGTTTGTTACATACCTCGATTCTATCCAAAGACAAAAAGAATTATGAATCTCGAATTGGTACTAGTTGCTCCACATATACACCCTAAGTACATATACTCCTGCTCATAAAGTGCACATGCTCCCTAATTATATATATACTCCATAAGTACATACGTTTTAATACTCCCATTCAAAAGTGAAGATACTTCCTCTCCATGTACATATACTCGATCTCATTAAGTAAGTCTGAGATACTACCAATGTACATGTACACTCCCATTCATGAAGTAGCTATATTCCCTTGAGTATACTACCTACATGTATTTTTAAGAGGACGCATGCTACCGGCCGGATACTTCTTCAACTAGTAGTATTGTTAGCACTTCAAATTTTGAATTGGGCGATTCCACACTTCCACCTAATCTCGATTTAGTTGTGCATGCATGCAAGTGGTTAAGGAAAATAAAAGGTATTTTCTTTTTTTCATTGGACCATTTGTCTACTAACGAGGTATCCAATACAAAAGAACACATTTAGTTGGCTTCCATCTCAAAGTAGATCAACGGCGGGGAGGTATGGGAGTACATACTCACGAGTACGTAAATGACGTCCTATATATATATATATATATATATATATATATATATATATATATATATATATATCAACAACAACAAAAATTTGTATTTATAGGACTCAAGACTTTGAGTGCAGATTACTCTCGGTGAAGGAGATCTTATCTGCATATCCTCCGTGACTAACTCGACAATCGGTTTGCATTGTCATTATTAACTACTCGCCTCGCTTCAAGGCAAGCGAAGTTGTCTATGACAGGCTGCAGACTAAGGTTGGGATCATGAGCTTGAAGTTTTGCTAAGACAAATCTTATTCCCTCTTGGATCGCGTTCTTTATCAAGTCGAATTGGTTAGCCTTTAGAGTAGTCACCAATTCCTGCAAAGTTCCGACCTGTTCACCAATGGCACTTGAGTGAGCAGATATCGTGTCTTCACGAGGAGTGATCCCCTCTGTATGAAGCCCACCGAGTACATTGTTTAGAAGTGAAATGTTGTCTTGGAGGTTTCCCATCAGAGACTTCATTTCATCCTGATTGCGAGTCGAAGCCTCGCAGAGTCGTTTTATTTGTATTGCCTGTTCTGAAAAGAATAAGACCAGTCAGATAAAGTGACCTCGAGAGGAAAACACAATCAATCACAGGTAAAGATTTGCTTACCAGCTAGTTGAGAGTCCAACTTCTTGACTTCTTCAGTGTGAGAGGCAGTGTCCTTGAGGTAGCGCTGTTCCCACGTCTGGACCTCTTGGTCTTTTTCTGAAAGGGAATGAAAGTCAGAAAAAGAAAAGAGGGTCGTAAACGGTCTTAAATTCAGCACTTACCATTCAATCGTCCCTGCAACCTTTGGTTTGCAGAGTTTGCCTCCTGAAACTTCTTCTGGAGGTCTTCAACCTTCTCACTTAGCTTTTTCATCTCAGCTTTCTCATAGTCGAGAGAATCAGCTAAGGTCTTCTCGTCGCTCTTAAACCTACAAATGGAAGGAGTAGACATCAGCATAAAACAAGCGGTTGTAAGTTCTTCTACGACCAAGATCTAGTCGTAAGTCTTTCCACAAAAATACCCTGATCGTAAGTACTTCTACGACCAGTAACTAGTTGTAAGATCTTATACGACAACCCTCGCAAGTACTGTGTAAGTGGTCGAAACACAAAAGACTACGAAAAGTAGTTATTTACCACCTCTTTGCCTGCTCGCAGAGCATAGCTTTTTCCTGTCGCAGTTGAACAAGTTGCCTGTTGTATTCAGCAACAGTGACAATTTGGTCCAATGCTGTCTGCATAAAGAAAGGAAGTAAGAAGCAAGAAAAGGCATGTATGTAAATACCAAACTTCAAGTACTTACATTCATGGCTGTCCGAGCAAACGAAGATACCACCCTCGTGGGGTTCTTCAGTTCGTTAATCTCATCGACTCAGTTCCACCATACCCTTTTGAGACGCTCGTCGTTGAAAACATCCCCTCGGTTGGGAATGTCCTTGGGGTGCGGAACACGATCATGAGATCTGAACGCGCGAGAGCCCACGACGGTGGCAGGAGCAAAGAACCCGAAGGAATGGTCGAAGAACCCGAAGAAATGGTCGAAGAACTCGAACTCTTCTTCTCCTTCGGAGGTAGCGGCATCAGTAGCTTGACCTTGGAGGATGGGAGGATCATCTTCAGCAACTTCCTTCCCAGTGCGGTGATGGGATATTTCACCCCATGGCCAGACATCTCTGTCGCTACCATCTTCGCCCTGGCTCTACAACCACTCCGGGGTCGTGGTCGCCGACCCTCGACCACTCCGTTAGTTAAATAGCCACATCGACTCTAGCGACATATTCCACCATTTGGACGGTGGACAACCCTTCGACCACCGCCACTGTCATTCCCCCGTCTGCAGGAGAAACAATAGTGGGTTCCATGACAGGAACATCCTTGATGATGAGAGGAGCCGAGCTAAGATCATAAAAAGGAAAACACGATTAGGTGGTAAAAAGCGAAAGGTAAATATTGTTCTTACACTTTTGTCTCTTTTACATACATCCGAGTGTCGGACTTAATCTTAAGTTTGGAAAAAACCCTCCCTAAGGAAGGTTTCTTCGACTTTTTCTCAACCACGTCTGGTCGAGACTCAAGTTGAGGAATGGCCACGACCATGTCTGGTCGTGGGTCTTGATCGAGCGCCATCTCTCTTTGAGCATCTTGGCTCTCTGGATGGTCGAGACCTGTCTCGACCACCTCAACGACAGCACTGCCCTCGACCACGGGTACTATTGGCGCAGCAGTCTCCTTCACAAAAGACATGAAACTCTTTCAGTTCTCCTTTTCTAGTCGCGATAAAATCTGCGAGGTAAAGCGTGAAGGTTTCATTGTCATAGTAGAAGGGTACCTTGGTCTTGGGGCTTTAGGTTTGAATCTCGCAGCTATTCTGCATGATTGCTTCTCTGCGGCGGCTATTTACGCATAAGTGTAGGCAAGTAATGGAGCTCGAACTTGCACCCTCCTTGTCAACAACTTGCATGGGCTTCCTCCTCCTGGTCTGATGAGCATCTGCTTGCTCAATAGTAGGGCTCGAGCTTGAGCTTCCCTTGTCGGCGACTTTCACGAGCCGGCGCCTCTTCTTGAGGGAGAAACAAGTCGCTCTCTGTCGCACCAACGACCATCAGTTCAACTTCTTCATTGTCCTGACGGTTCTCTATGCCTACTTTCTGTAGAAATCAGAAAGAGAGATATTATGAAGTAGTCGTAAGTCCTTCTACTACTATTACCATGTCGTAAGATTTTCTATGACAACCCCCTGGTCGTAAGTTCTTCTATGACCAGAACCTAATCGTAAGCTTTTCTATGATCAATACCCAGTCATAAGTTCTTCTATGACTACAAAGTCCTAAAGATGAAATCAACTCTCAATTACCTTTAGGCGCTCCACCTTGTCTTCTGGAGATAGGACCGCCACGATCCGAGGAGGCTCTACGTTCGATGGCTGAGGCTTCTCACAGATAAGCTTGACCTGAGCGTCAATCTCCTTTGGTGAGAGGTCTGCAGGGATAAGAAAACTTTCAATAAACCAAATTCGAAATCAACAGAAATAACTCTAAGCTTGAAGTTTACTTACCCTCATCGTAGTCCCTGGTCGAGTCTTTCATCCCAAAGTACCTCCACATTGGATAAGCCCTCTTCTTCAGAGGGTTGATGTGGCGCGTGATGAAATCCTTCACCACGTGCCATCCGGTAAGTCCCTCTTCCTTCAAGTCTGCAATGGCTTGGATGAAGGGAGTGATCCGGCCGAGATCCTTGGGAGTTGCATCCCAGGAAGAGATCTTCTCGGCCGGCTTCCCGGCGAAGGAGAGGCTATCCTCATTGGTTATCTCCCAATAGAACCACCTCTTCTTCCACCCCGGCCATGACGACTGGGTAAACATCTGAATATACTCCTTTGACTTATCGTCGTGGAGCTTCAGACTGCAGCTACCGGCGAATCCGCCTAGTCGGGTAATTCCGTAGATGTACCGGAACAACTCCAAATCAGCCGAAATCCCTAGATAGGCCTCACACAGGTAGACGAACACCCCCAACATTGTGATAGAGTTGGGAACGAGATTCACCAACTCCACCTGGAAGTATTCGAGTACCAATGTGAGAAAAGGATGAGCGGGCAATCGGAGACCACACTCACAGAATGCCTGAAAGACGGGGATTTGCCCAATCTCCCTCGACGGCCAATGCTGCCCGACGGCCTCAATCCACTTCACGAACTCCTCCTTCGGGATCTTCTCGGAGTCGACCAAAGCTTTGATTTTGGCTGCATCCATCTCTGATTCGACCCACTGGGAAGTGGCTTCGGCCATTTCTCCCGAAAGTCGAAGATTTGGATGTGGAAGGATTGGAGAAGAAGGCTCGATTTGGTGGGTGGCGGAGAACTCGAAAGCTTGAACAGCGAGAGTGATTTGGGGAAGGTAAAGACCTTATATTCACACACGGTGAATATAAATAACCGCGCTTGAAGTTAAAAGACTTGGCTACCCAACTTGTTAACGCAGCGAACCTGCTCCAATGCATGATATGAGGGAGTCGATTGGGATTCTTAAATTTATGCGCTCGAGGAAGTTAGGGTCTGTTTTTACACCTCAAAGCGAAATTACCTTCTTGACCAATTCCTTTTACGGTCAAATGCAACAACGATTGGAAAGATTTTGCTTTCAATCACAATACTGCGACCACTCGGTGTTCGAAAGATTTCCTTACGACCACCTTGTAAATCGCAAGATTATTCCACAACTTTCTTGACCAAGTAAATTTCTGGTCAAACGAAACACTAGTCGAAGAGTCTTTCCTTCGACCACCTCTCTTCGACCACTTACTGGTCGTAAGGCCATCTATTGCTCCTTTTCCAAGTAAGTTATTTTCGCTTAAGCTGGGGGGCTAGATGACAAGGATATAATAATCCTCATTTTATCATTTATCTACAATTCATATTATGGATAATAATGACGTCATATAACTCTTGAGTATACCCTTAATATTCATAAGGAGAAAATTTGGAGGTCGTAAGTTCTCCTACGACCACCCTGTAGTCGTGGGTCTTCCTACGATTACCCCATAGTCACAAGTTCTTCTATGACTATCCCATGATTGTAAGCTCTACTACGATCGGTCAGTGGTCGTAAGCTCTCCTACGACCACCATCTGGTCATAAGTTCTTCTACAACCAGTCCCTAGTCGACAAGACTCACAGACATATGGGCCTAATCGATCAAGGAATCTTTTGTACCGTATCCAAGGATATGAGCAATCAATTACGCTGTTATTCCCTGGAATAACAAAGACGATTCTTTCCTGTTATGGTGATAATTGTGCGGCGACGTGGGAACGTTACAACTCCATAACAACCTCGATGCGGCTCCACGATTTGGAGCGTTAAATGAAGTTTATCTTGGAGATCAATGACGACCTCAAGATATAAAAAGGCAAGGATCATCAGGACAGTGGGGGGATAGATGCTAATTGGAAGCACAATACTCTGGTCTTTTGGCTCCATCTTGTAATCCAGCATACTCAATACACACACACAAGAGTAGGGTTGTTATTCTCCTAAGAGAAGGCCCGAACCTGTATAAAAATCCCCGTGTGTAACATCCCAAATTTAAGTCTGTGCTTCAAATGTAAGAAAATGAGTAGAAATTAAAACTTTTCTTGCATCTTGAAGTCCTTGAACAATTCTGTAATTCTTGTAAAGGAATTATGGAAATCAAAAATCAAAATCCTCAATTGACTGAAGTCAAAAACCTCCTTGGTGAAAATCTTGTGTCAAACCCCTGTAAATATTTTTCCTGAATTCTAGGGATGCTTGGTAGCACCTCTGAATTATTTCATAATTTTTAGAAATTATTTGATAATTTTTGGAAGCAAGTCAAACATTGGTCAAACCTTTAAAATAACCTTCTGGAATTTCTTGAGAAAAATGCAGTGCATGAAAACCTCTGGAAATTTTATGTAAGGTTAATCCTAAAGTCAGCAAGCTCCAGTTAAAATTTCATGAATTTTTGGGTTGATTTGTTATCTCAATTAAATCCCCAAAGATTTCAACTTCAAAATGCAAACCCTAATTGGTTTTCCTGTTCCTTGGGTCCGAGCCGGTTTTAAGTGCGGTTGAACCCAACATCTTAGCCGCACCCCCGAGCTGTTCAAAACGCGATAGCACTTGGAGCCGTCGGATCTTGATCGTGCGGCTCACGTTTCCCGCTCAACTCTGCGAGAGCAGCTCAAATCACACGCTCATCCTCAGCCTTTAGATTTCAATCCAACTGTCCCGATTAGTTCAATCACAACCATCCAGACCCTATCCAATGGTGTGAGCATTGGGCTCATGACTTATAGTCAGGCTCGACCACTTGCGCACCGTTTATTGAGAAACCTCTCTGATCGGTGGGCCCTTCACATCCTTCTTGTGGGTCATCTTCTACCTCTCACTGTGCACGCCGACAGAAGCGAGGCGTGGGAAGGCCTGCTTGTCAATCGTGTGCATCATCAACGACTCCTTCGACGACCAAGATTTAATGCACGTCGTGCTCCGCCCCGAAAGTCCAACTCTTACCGCTCTCGCCGCCTCGGACCATGGCGATGAGATTGAGCATCCGAGGCTTGTTGTCACAGCATCCTCAACCCTTCGGCTATAAGTAGCCCTCAACCTCTCCATGGCTCCCTTTCTTCACTCTATAGCTTTTGCTTGCTCCTCGGTGCTTGTGCTGAGCTCAAACCAACCGAATCACCAGCGGCCGCCATTGTTGCACTCGGAGCTCCTCGGTGAAGGCTGTGCCCAGTGGCGTTTCTTCCCCTTTCTTTGCTCCAGTTTGCTCCTCTTACCACCGTGGTGCTATCCCTTAATTCAATTGGGCTTGACAATTACAGGAATCAATTGAATTTTGGAATTCCTCATTTCGGCCGCCAGCTCCCCTTTCGTCCCCATCTCCGGTAAGTAGCTCCTCCCTCCACTTCATTGATCGGGGAGCATCTTTGAGCTATTTGGAAGCCATTTTGATGACCCAACGCCTTTGTGGTTGCCAGTACCGTCGTCTCCTCGGTTTTCGTCTTGGTAGCCAAGCAAGCTCCACCGCCGCCAGAGCCTCTCCATCGGCCTTCGAGCCTCCTCTGTGCTCAGGTACACCCTCATTAGCCTCTAGTCGCTCGAGCACCCGCTAATTTGTGCTGCTGCGGAGCTTTCACTTTTGTCGCCGTAGCCGTATGTTTAACCTCCGCTCGTCGCCGGCTCGCCGCCGATCTGGGTCTCCTCCGCCGCGGGGAATAGTCCCAATGGGTGCGTATTGCTATTGCACACCCATAGCTGCCCTTGGGTTGCTCCGCCGTGGCCAGAGCCGCCGGCGGCAAGCTCGAGGCGGTGTCGGCGTCGTTGTTGGACGAAAACAGCAGCCTCGTCATCTCGTTAAGACACAGTAATGACACCATTTAATTGCTTAATCATTCTTAGCCATTAAGTGTGTCTTAGCAAACTTTCCGTGTCATCCATTTGTCTTGTGGGCGCCCCTTTAAACATCCTCTGTGGCGTGTGGCCTAAATGGCTCGCTGACACGCGGGCCAGAAACAATTAACCCCCCATTGTGCACTTAAAACTCGCATGGCCACAAGTCACTAGCGGTGGGCCCTTTTCTGTCTTGTCTTAAAAAACACCAAACTTATGACTCCAAGTCACTACCGGTGGGCCCACCGTTAGGAATCACTATTCAAGTCGGGATTGGTCAATCAATATCAGCCGTCCATTTTAGATCGTAATTTGAGATCGTTCGCCGTTCGGACCCGTCCGGGACCCGCTCGATCTCGACCCTCCATCGCTTGATCAGCGGTAGAGATTCATTGGGCGTTCGGACCATGAACGGCTCTTGTCGATCTCGGCCAGTCCATTTAGATCTCAGCGGAATGTTGCCGCTTTAGAATCTCTCGTCTTTGTTGGCCCGCAAGGTTATCGTGGGCCATTCATTCGGTCTGCGGCCCGAGATCTTGCCCGTCTTTTCTTTGCGGTAAAAGTGTTTATATTTCTCGATAGAGTTATTTCTCTTGTTGCTAAATTCTTTATAAATCATGCTATTCTTTGCTTTAAAATTTTAGAGCATTAGGAGAAAGTTGGTTTTTGAATCTTTTAGTTTTCTCGTTCTTATCGGTTCTTTTTGATTCTTTTCGTTAGGTTAGAAGAGCACATTGTTAACCAAAGCACCCTCTGCAGCAACCGGCGTAATCAACGAGGCAAGCGGTTTGATCATATTCCTTGTGTCCCATTACTTTTAAAGTCTAATAATACTCTGTTTAACTTGTATGTATGCATGGTTACTTTGTGTTAAATTATCGATTAGTCAAGCCTATAGATGCATACTCTGTAGGTATATGTTCATTCTCTACTACTAAGCCTAGGATTATCTTGCGGTGATTTAGAGTTCGATGGATGGACTCTTATCACTTAGTAGTTTACGTGGATAATGCTTAGAAATGCTTAGATAACGGTAGAAATGGGCGGTTGTCGACATTATGTCAATGACCTTGATCACACAAAAGATTATTATTCCATTATGTCTAGCACTTGTGCTTTGTTACTTTGTAAATAAACAAAAATGAAAACAAAAATTGTTATTGACTTGGGCACAATGGATGTTGGTGTGAATTGTTGGGTGTGAATGGAATGGTGCCTAAGTCCCCAAGGACCGAGTTACTTGAGTCACTAAGCCAAGCGTTTATAGCGTGCTAACCACATGAGAGGGATATGGGACCTTTCTTGACTCAGTACTTTGGGAGGTGTTAGTTATAGGTCGCTGGTGAGTAAAACTGTTTTTATAAGAGGAAGAGCACCACAGTTTGTTAGACTTGGATGGTGTCTCCTACTCTTGAGTTGTGTCTTGACTCTTAACTAGCATCATTCATTGGAAATGTCTCTTAGGACTTAGCTGTCGGCATACCTAAGGTAGTGTGCTTCATCATGTGGCAAAAGCGGTCTAGCATGTGGGTACATTGGTACACCTGCAGGGTTAAAACTATTGAATAGCCTCGTCTAGGTTATGGACATGCTTGGTAAGGTCGGTGCAAGAACTAGACTCAACCATTTAATTAAAACTTGTTGGGTGGTATGAATTGGGTGATTCATGCTATTGTTGTGGTGGCTATTGGGTTAGTCACTTCGAGAGTGTTGTTGTCATCTATCTATTGTTATTATGTCTTTGTCTCATTGTTAATTGCAAATTAAAAATGAATTACAAAACTGCTTTGAATCTATTTAATTATTGCAAATGAAAACTTGCTTTATGCTAAATGAGCCTAAAGCCTTCCACTTAAATAAAGCTTGCATGTAGCTATCTATAGTTCTCGTTATACTACGTCGGTCTTGCGAGTACATTTTTGTACTCATTTGCTTTGCTTAATAACTTTGTTGCAGAGGAAGAGGTGAGCCCCAAGGGCTTCACTATTGTGAGATGTGCTTCGGGTTCGACGACTAGCTTGGCGGCTTGTTAGTTGCCTTGTGGGTAAAGGCACACTAATTGGCTTTTGTTTATGGCCATCTTATGGCACTTTTGCTTCCTCTGTTTATTTAGTTTTGTATTTGTTATTTAGCCGGTGGCCTCTCTTTTGTAATAACTCTATCTTTATTATATTAACTTCTGGTTTGTTGCTTTGCTTATGTTCTATGTGTTTGAATGGAATTGATGCATGCTTTTGTAAAGAGGTGTGTGTACTGCATCTTGGGAAGTACATATATCTCGAGGCTTGATTTATTTGATTTGTGATGCTAGGACCAGGTGGTTGGTTAAGCATTACAAGCCGAATAAGATCGGGTTCTCTCAAAAGTTGGTATCAGAGCCATCCTGACCGTAGTAACCCAAGCTTGGTCGTTCTTAGGATATTTTGGAAAACTTAGTTTCAAAGTACCAAATGATTTATGAAAGCTTAAGCAAATTCTCAGATTTTACTCCTTACCTATCTTAGCTTTCTATTCTCATCTTGCTCTAGTTTGAGTTTTGAAAATTGTTTCCTCTCCTTCCCTCAAAATTAGTTGTTGTCATTTAATTGGATTTTGGGAACCAATGAGTTTGGCAAATTGAAGTGTTAGCTGCCCTTTACGAGGTTTTGAAGCTTCTGAAGTTGAAGAATTCGGCTAGGAGGCTTGGATGCAAAATCTGGACAGCAATCATTCAGTTTCCGGACAGCAAGCTCAAAGGTTCTAAATAGGATAGATAATGAGAGGTTAATCCAACTAAAACTGGTGGGAATAAAAGGGTAAGATGTGATACTAGTTAGCTAAGTATCTAACACTTATTTCGTTGGTGTTACCTTGCTTTATAGTAGTGTTAATTCTAGTCTAGTATGCTGAAATTTTATCTTCTTGACCGATTACTCGTTCAGTCAATACGGGTTAGTTGTGTCGGGAAGTTGGCTTTTAATCTTTTGATTCCTTGCTGTTTTTGGAGCCTTTTTGGAGCTTTGAAAGTTTGACTCCTTGCTGTTTTGTCTTTCGTTTAGGGTGATGATCCATTCCCCTAATCGATGGCTCTTCGCTCTCTTCGGCTTTGTTTTTCGGGTTTCGTTGCTAACCCAATCTCCTTGTAGCAGGATGGCTGGTCAAGGCGAGTCAGCCGGTCCGGATGAGGAGCCTCCTCCTTCTCCGACCGTGGCCGAGGTTCTTCTTCGTGGAGCATAACAGTATGGATAATTTCAAGATCTTTGGAGATCATCGCGCAACACCTCCAACCTTCCCTGCCTCCGGATCGGAGAAGGAAGTGGACATCATTCGGCGTGGGGACTTGCGGAGTTCCTTCTCACCCAACCCCCACCTTCTCTAGATCGAGGATCCACTAGATGCGACGACGGCTTCTTGCCCGTTGAGTTGAAGCTTCGACATCGCCTGATGCAGCTGGAGCATGAGAAGGCCTGTTTGCATCCCATCGATTCTTGAGTGCGGCTCTTTCATAGTGGGAGAGTTTTCTCGCCATGCAGCCCGAGGGCCAAGTCATCACTTGGGATGAGTTCCGTACTGCATTCCGTCGGTCTCATGTCCCTGCCAGCTTGATGCAGCTCAAGAAGAAGGAATTTCTCTCACTTAAGCAAGGACAGCGGTCGGTCACGGAGTATTTGTATGAGTTTAACCATTTGGCTCGTTATGCTCCAAGAGAAGTGGCCACTGATGAGGCCATGCAGGAGAAGTTCATGGATGGTTTGTCCAAAGAGCAGCAGGACAAGCTATCTATCATCGATTTCCTCGACTTCCAGACCTTGGTTGACAAGGCCATCGTCATGAAACACACGGGAGAGCGCGGTAGAGTCCATAGCGCAAGTGGAAGGCCCGGAAGTCGTCCAAGACCAGCTTTTCTCGTCCTCGTTGTGGGCAGTCTCAGGGGTCCCATCCTCAGTCTTCAGCACCCCCGAGGTTGTCAGTGCCTGCAAGTCAGCAAGGTGGCCTCCGCCATGCTGCCAACGTCACTTGTTTATTCTGCAATCAGAAGGGACATTATGCAAAAAGATGTCCTAAGAAGATTGTAGTGGCCCCTTTTCCTAGTGAAGGACGCGGGCAAGGAGGTGGTCCTCCTCTAGATCAGAAGGTTGCTCATGGTCAAGTCAACCACGTCTCAGCCGAGGAAGCGCAAGAGGCTCCCGACGTCGTGTTGGGCACGCTTCTTGTTAACTCCTGTCCAGCTACTGTCTTGTTTGATTCAGGAGCTTCTCATTCTTTTGTTTCTGAATCTTTTGCTACTGTTGGGGAGCTTCTTTTTGCTCCTTTGTCGGTCCCGTTGCTCATTCGCTCTCCCGGTTCGGAGTTGAGAGCTGAATCCGAGTGTAGGGATGTCCCTATCGAGATTGAGGGAGTAGGATTCTTAGCAAATCTTATCCTCCTCCATTCAGCAAGCTTAGATGTGATTCTTGGCATGGATTAGTTGTCTCAGCACATGGGACAAATCGATTGTGCCAAGAAGTGCGTCTCTCTATCTAGTCCTTCCGCGGCGAGTTAAGCTTTTCACCACCGGTCGCTAGGTCCACATCTTGGCGCAAGCGAAGCCCGCTCTAGATATTAGTGAAGTCCCGACGGTGTGTGTGTGTGTTCATTGATGTCTTTTCCGAAGATCTTCCAGGGATGCCACCAGTTCGAGACCTCGAGTTTGTCATTGAGTTGGCTCCGTGCATGCCCGATTTCAAAGAGGCCTTTATCGGATGCCACCGAACGAGTTGGTGGATTTGAAGAAGCAACTAAGTGAGCTGCAAGAGAAGGGTTTCATCCACCCTAGCTCATCTCCGTGGGGTTGTCCTGCAATATTTGTAAAGAAGAAGGACAATACTTTACGCATGTGCGTTGATTACCGTCCGCTTAATGAAGTAACGGTAAAGAACAAGTATCCATTGCCCCGCATCGACGATCTCTTCGATCAATTAACTAGAGCTCGAGTTTTCTCCAAGATTGATTTGAGAGTGGGATATCATCAAGTTCGGATTCGACCTGAGGATATTCCAAAGACGGCTTTCTCTACTCGCTACGGCTTGTATGAGTACACCGTCATGTCGTTCGGCTTAACCAATGCTCCTGCCTTGTTCATGAACCTCATGAATTCAGTTTTCATGAAGTATTTGGATAATTTTGTCGTGGTCTTCATCGATGATATTCTTATCTACTCCAAGAACGATGAGGAACACGCCAAGCATCTCAGGCTTGTGCTAGGCAAGCTGCGTGAGCACCATTTGACGCTGAAGTTCAAGAAGTGTGCGTTACGGTTGAAGGAAGTGGCTTTCTTAGGCCATGTTCTTTCGGCAGAGGCGTAGCCATTGATCCTAACAAGGTCGCGATGTTCTTTCTCGAGTCGACCTACTTGATGAACCGGCGCGGAGTTTTCTTGGTTTAGCGGGATACTATCGCCGCTTTATCGAGAACTTCTCCAAGATCGCTGGCCGATGTGGAGTTGCTCAAGAAGGACAAGAAGTTCTTGTGGTTCGATGCTTGTGAGGAAAGTTTTCAAGTACTCAAGAAGCGTTTGACCACCACTCGTTCTCGTTCTTCCGATATCCATCGGAGCTCGATATCTTTTGCGATGCTTCTGCCGAGGACTTCGGTTGTATCCTTATGCAAGAAGGCAAGGTAGTGGCCTATGCATCAAGGCAATTGAGACCTCATGAACTCAACTATCCTACCCATGACTTGGAGTTGGGCTGCTGTGATTCATGCACTTAAGATTTGGCGACATTACCTAATCGGTGATCGTTGTGAAGTGTATTCGGATCACAAAAGCTTAAAGTATTTGTTCACCCAACCAGATCTGAACCTCAGGCAAAGGAGATGGTTGGAGTTGATCAAGGACTATGATATGGGTATTCACTACCATCCGGGCAAGGCTAATGTAGATTGCGTGGCGTAAACTTAGTCGCAAAGCGCATTGCAATGCCTTGTTGCTCAAGGAGCTTTAGCCCACCCTTCTGGAGGAATTTCAGCGTCTCAACTTGGGTTTGGTTGAGCATGGTTCTCTCGCTGCCTTGGTTGTGCAACCAACCTTGGTGGATCGGATCAAGTCCGCTCAGCAATCGGATATTGGAGTGAACCACATCAAGGAGAATGTTAAGAACGGAACAGCCAAGTGCTTCTTTGAGGGTGAGCATGGTGTTGTGAGGTTCGGGCAACGCCTTGTGGTTCCAAAGGACATGGAATTGTGGAATTTGATCCTCCACGAAGCCCATGATTCCCCCTTGTCCATTCATCCCGGGGCCACGAAGATGTATCAGGATCTCCGTCAGAGATTTTGGTGGACCCGCATGAAGAGGGAGATTGCCAGGTTCGTTGCCAAGTGCGACGTATGTTGTCGTGTGAAGGCCGAACATCAGCGACCAGCCGGTCTGCTTCAGCCTTTGCCTATTCCTGAGTGGAAGTGGGATTCGATCGGGATGGATTTTATCACCGATCTACCCACATCCCCGAAGAAGAATGATGCCATTTGGGTCGTCATCGATCGTTTGACTAAGGTGGCACATTTCCTCCCTGTCAAGACTGACCTTCGGGTAAGTCTTTTGGCGGATCTCTACATAGCCCGCATCGTGAGTTTGCATGGTGTGCCGAAGACGATTGTGTCGGATTGTGGATCTCTATTCACATCTTGTTTTTAGCATAGTTTGCAAGAGGCTATGGGAACTCGTCTTGCTTTAATTTCAAGATATCATCCCCAAACTAATGGCGAGACCGAAAGGGTCAACCAAGTTTTGGAAGACATGCTCCGTGCTTGTGTTCTTTCCTATGGGAAGCATTGGGAGAAATGCTTACCATTCATGAAGTTTTCTTACAACAATAGCTTTCAGGGCCGGTCTTGGCATGGCACCTTCGAGGCCTTATCACGGGAGAAAGTCACGAGAACCCGTTGTATTGGTGCGAGACCGGCGAGAGACCTTTCTTTGGTCCGACTCGATCAATGAGGCCGAGAGTCAAGTCTAGCTTATTCGTGGCGTCTCGCCTGAGCTCAATCCGAGCAAAAGAGCTATGCGGATCGCCGTAAATCGTGAGTTGAGCTTTGAGCCTAATGACTTTGTTTATCTCAAAGTCTCTCCTTTGAAGGGCCATCAACGTTTGGCGTCAAGGGCAAGTTAGCTCCTCGATATGTCGGTCCCTACCGCGTTATCGAGAAGAAAGGAGCTGTTGCCTATAAGTTGGAGTTACTAGCTGCACTTGAGGGGGTACATGATGTTTTCCATATGTCCCAGCTAAAGAAGTGCCTCCGTGTTCCAACTGAGGAGGCTCCGTTGGAAACTCTTGATGTCCAAGAGGATTTGACCTATCGCGAGCACCCTGTTCGCATCCTCGAAGAGGCTGAATGAAGAACGAGGAATAGAACCATCAAGTTCCTTAAAGTTCAGTGGTCAAACCATTCTGAGGATCAGGCTACTTGGGAAAGGGAAGATCGTCTGCATGCAGACTATCCATCTTTCTTTACCGAGTGAGCCAAATCTCGGGACGAGATTTTTGTAAGGAGGGGAGGTTTTGTAACATCCCAAATTTAAGTCTGTGCTTCAAATGTAAGAAAATGAGTAGAAATTAAAACTTTTCTTGCATCTTGAAGTCCTTGAACAATTCTGTAATTCTTGTAAAGGAATTATGGAAATCAAAAATCAAAATCCTCAATTGACTGAAGTCAAAAACCTCCTTGGTGAAAATCTTGTGTAAAACCCCTATAAATATTTTTCCTGAATTCTAGGGATCCTTGGTAGCACCTCTGAATTATTTCATAATTTTTAGAAATTATTTGATAATTTTTGGAAGCAAGTCAAACCTTGGTCAAACCTTTAAAATAGCCATCTGGAATTTCTTGAGAAAAATGCAGTGCATGAAAACCTCTAGAAATTTTATGTAAGGTTAATCCTAAAGTCAGCAAGCTCTAGTTAAAATTTCATGAATTTTGGGGTTGATTTGTTATCTTAATTAAATCCCCAAAGATTTCAGCTTCAAAATGCAAACCCTAATTGGTTTTCCTGTTCCTTGGGTCCGAGCCGGTTTTAAGTGCGGTTGAACCCAACCTCTTAGCCGCACCCCCGAGCTGTTCAAAACGTGATAGCACCTTTTCGGAGCCGTTGGATCTTGATCGTGTGGCTCACGTTTCCCGCTCAACTCTGCTAGAGCCAGTTCAAATCACGCGCTCATCCTCAGCCTTTAGATTTCAATCCAACTGTCCCGATTAGTTCAATCACAACTGTCCAGACCCTATCCAACGGTGCGAGCATTGGGCTCATGACTTATAGTCGGGCTTGACCTCTTGCGCACCGTTTAAATGAAACCTCTCTGTTGTGTTGTTGGTGGGCCCTTCGTCCTTCTTCTTGTTGGTCATCTTCCACCTCTCGCTCGTCTTGTATGAGTAGGGCGTGGGAGGCCGTACTTGTCAACAGTGTAATGCGTCATCAACGACTCCTTTCTGACCCGCATTTAATGCACGTCGTGCTACCGCCCCCGAAAGTCCAACTCTTACCTGCTCCCGTCGCTCAGCGGCCATGGCAGTAGGATTGAGCATCCGAGGCTTGTTGCCGTTGCAACCCTCAACCCTTTGGCTATAAGTAGCCCTCAACCTCTCCCATGGCTCCCTTTCTTCACTCTGTAGCTTTTGCTTGCTCCCTCGGTGCGCACTGAGCTCAAACCAACCGAATCACCAGCGGCCGCCATTGTTGCACTCGGAGCTCCTCGGTGAAGGCTGTGCCCAGTGGCGTTTCTTCCTCTTTCTTTGCTCCAGTTTGCTCCTCTTACCACCATGGTGCTATCCCCTAATTCAATTGGGCTTGACAATTACAGGAATCAATTGAATTTTGGAATTCCTCATTTCGGCCGCAAGCTCCCCTTTCGTCCCCATCTCCGGTAAGAAGCTCCTCCCTCCAATTCATTGCTCGGGGAGCATCTTTGAGCTATTTGGAAGCCGTTTTGATGACCCGGTCGCACTGTGGTTTCCCAGGCCGTCGTCTCCTCGGTTTCGTCTTCGGCGCCGGCAAGCTCCACCGCAGCCAGAGCCTCTCCGTCGACCTTCGAGCCTCCTCTGTGCTCAGGTACACCCTCATTAGCCTCTAGTCGCTTGGGCACCCGCTAATTTGTGCTGCTGCGGAGCTTTCACTTTTGTCGCCGTAGCCGTATGTTTGACCTCCGCTCGTCGCCGGCTCACCGCCGATCTGGGTCGCCTCCGATGGCGAGAATAGTCCGATGGGTGCGCGTTGCTATTACACACCAGTAGCGCCCTTGGGTTCTTGCGCCAGTGGCCGGAGCCGCCAAGAAGCTTCGGCGGCGTCGGCGTCGTTGTCGGACAAAAACAACAGCCTTGTCATCTCCTTAAGACACAGTAATGACACCATTTAATTGCTTAATCATTGTTAGCCATTAAGTGTGTCTTAGCCGGCTTTCCCGTGTCGCTGTCTTGTGGGCCAGCCCCTTTAAACATCCACTGTGGCGGGTGGCCTAAATGGCTCGCTGACACGCGGGCCCAGAGCAATTAACCCCCCAGCTTGTGCACTTAAAACTCGTGCGGGCCTGAAGTCAGCGCGGTGGGCCCTTTTCTGCACGTCAAAAACACCAAATAGCGTGACTCCAAGTCACTGCCAATGGGCCCCGCTGGTTAGGAATCACTATTCAAGTCGGGATTGGTCCAATCAATATCAACCGTCCATTTTTAGATCAGCGGCTGAGATCGTTACGCCGTTCGGACCGTCCGGACCGCGCTCTGATCTCATCCCTCCATCGCTTGATCAACGGCCGAGATTCATTGGGCCGTTCGGACCATGAACAGTGCCCAATCGATCTCAACCGTCCATTTAGATCTCAACGGAATGTTGCCGTTTTAGAATCTCTCGCACTGTTGGCCGAGCGCGCGTGGGCCGTTCATTCCAGATCTATGGCCCAGATCTTGCCACGTCTTTTCTTTGTGGTAAAAGTGTTTATATTTCTCGGTAGAGTTATTTCTGGCCGAAATTCAATAAACTTCAAAAATACATAACTAATTCATTTTAAATCATTTTCGGTTGATTCAAATTTTGATAATTCTGTTTTTAATTAAACTTTAATCTAAAAATAGTTTTAAGCCCAGTTTAGCTCAGAAAAATTTGTAAATATATTTAAATGCAGTTTAGGTTTATTTAGTGCATTAAAAATTCATTTAACCTTGAAAATACATAACTAATTCTCTGTAACTTATTTTTGAGTGAATCCAACTTTGTTGGCTTCCTCTATTAATGAAATTGCTAGCAAAATTGGTTTTAGGCATGTTACTGTTTTCAAAAAGATTACTTATGCATTTTAAATGTGCTCATTTCATGACTTTGAAAAAATATAGAAAGTGCATTATAGCTCCAAATGAGATGAATCCAATTGTGTTGTTCATCTTATGAGGTGCTTGATTTACAGTAAAAATTTCAGAAGCACCACCTTTCTATAAATTTTTGCTAAACAATTTAATTATGGTGAATAGTAACAGATTGGAATTTCCAGGCTGAGCAGATTTGCTTTGATCATATCTTTTGCATTAAGAATCCAAATCAATTGGTTCTTGTTGCTAAATTCTTTATAAATCATGCTATTGCTGCTTTAAAATTTTCAGAGCATTCGGAGAAAGTTAGTTTTTGAATCTTTTCGTTTTCTCGTTCTTATCGGTTCTTTTTGATTCTTTCGTTAGGTTCCGAAGAGCACATTGTTAACCAAAGCACCCCTCTGCAGCAAACTGAGCATAATCAACAAGGCAAGCAGTTTGATCATATTCCTTGTGTCCCATTACTTTTAAAGTCTAATACTCTGTTTAACTTGTATGTATGCATGGTTACTTTGTGTTAAATTATCGATTAGTCAAGCCTATAGATGCATACTCTGTAGGTAAATGTTCATTCTCTACTACTAAGCCTAGGATTATCTTGCGGTGATTTAGAGTTCGATGGATGGACTCTTATCACTTAGTAGTTTACGTGGATAATGCTTAGAAATGCTTAGATAACGGTAGAAATGGGCGGTTGTCGACATTATGTCGATGACCTTGATCACACAAAAGATTATTATTCCATTATGTCCAGCACTTGTGCTTTGTTACTTTGTAAATAAACAAAAATGAAAACAAAAATTGTTATTGACTTGGGCACAATGGATGTTGGTGTGAATTGTTGGGTGTGAATGGAATGGTGCCTAAGTCCCCAAGGACCGAGTTACTTGTGTCACTAAGCCAAGTGTTTATTGCGTGCTAACCACACGAGAGGGATATGGGACCTTTCTTGACTCAGTACTTTGGGAGGTGTTAGTTATGGGTCGCTGGTGAGTAAAACTGTTTTTATAAGAGGAAGAGCACCACAGTTTGTTAGACTTGGCCGGTGTCTCCTACTCTTCAAGTTGTGTGCGGCTCTTAACTAGCATCATTCATTGGAAATGTCTCTTAGGACTTAGCCGTGCCGGCATACCTAAGGTAGTGTGCTTCATCATGTGGCAAAAAGGCGGTCTGGCGTGTGGGTACATTGGTACACCCCTGCAGGGTTAAAACTATTCGCTCGTCCTAGGTTATGGACATGCTTGGTAAGGTCGTGCAAGAACTAGACTCAACCATTTAATTAAAACTTGTTGGGTGGTATGAATTGGGTGATTCATGCTATTGTTGTGGTGGCTATTGGGTTAGTCACTTCCAGGAGTGTTGTTGTCATCTATCTATTGTTATTATGTCTTTGTCTCATGTTAATTGCAAATTAAAATGAATTACAAAACTGCTTTGAATCTATTTAATTATTGCAAATGAAAACTTGCTTTATGCTAAATGAGCCTAAAGCCTTCCACTTAAATAAAGCTTGCATGTAGCTATCTATAGTTACGTTATACTACCGTCGGTCTTGTAGTACATTTTTGTACTCATTTGCTTTGCTTAATAACTTTGTTGCAGAGGAAGAAGGTGAGCCCCAAGGGCTTCACTATTGTGAGATGTGCTTCGGGTTCGACGACTAGCTTGGCGGCCCGGTTAGTTGCCTTGTGGGTAAAGGCACACTAATTGGCTTTTGTTTATGGCCATCTTATGGCACTTTTTGCTTCATTGTTTATTTAGTTTTGTATTTGTTATTTGGCCGGTCGGCCTCTCTTTGTAATAACTCTATCTTTATTATATTAACCACGGTTTGTTGCTTTGCTTATGTTCTATGTGTTTGAATGGAATTGATTCATGCTTTTGTAAAGAGGTGTGTGTACTGCATCTTGGGAAGTACATATATCTCGAGGCTTGATTTATTTGATTTGTGATGCTAGGACCAGGTGGTTGGTTAAGCATTACAAGCCGAATAAGATCAGGGTCTCACACCGTGTCTTCATCTTTGTGTTATTTTGAGCCTAGAGGAACCCCTAAATCAAACAATATTTACGTAAGTTCGGTTCTAAAACACCGACACCTTGCATGCATTATAATCTGTTATTGGGTGTAACTTGCGGAGCACCTTGCTTAAAAAATTGTTGATCAGGAGAAGAGTACTACGAGGTGAATGAAAACTTGGACGACTAGGCTACACCATCTAGACGATTGCCTGTGGCGAATCGTGTGGTCTACCTTACTGCTTGCTTCCGCTGTATTTTGCTTGTTGGCTTTATGCCCCCCTTTTGTAAAAGACTTTAATTATTATCAATGTATGATGTTTTATGGTTATGATGTCCGCTTTTGTTGACTGTGTACACTAGTTGTTCCTAGACTAGTGTATGAAGCACAGAGAATCCAGGATCCTTCGCTCCCAGGTTCGACAGCTCTCTTCATGTTGGCAAGTCTCTCCCATCTGGCTTCCACCGAAACCACCATGGCACTTGCACCGACCCCCGCACCGCTTGATGCAACCCAGTGCACTGAACTTCCCGTTCAGTCATCCTTATCCATTTTGTGCCATGCTTGAGTCCACTGACTCACCCAACATCCTCAATCGTTTTGAATCTTAGCTCTCTAAGCCTAGTCCTGATCATCCTTGCTATTGACCGTCGTTGACCTCTAAGCCTCCTGCACAACAATAGACCAAGAAATCGATTCCGGGAACAAGTTCTTCGCAACTTGACCCATTTTAGTCAAAACATGCATCATGCAACACAGATGCACTAAAACCCATGAATTTGACCTAACCAACAAACATCGCCCCCTATCTGGCTGACGAACAAGTCAAAACCGGTCAAACTGCCACCCATGGCCGGTCTGACCGCCCAGCAAAAGGACTTAGCCAAATTTCCTCCCTAAAAAATCTGAAACCTCTCTGGAAATTTCAAACGAATAGAACTTTTGACTCGATGCTCCAAAAATTATGAGACCAAGTGTAGGAGAATCCCCTTTCTTTCCTACACCCTCTTTTTTTTTTGGCCTGGCTCTAAACTCGAAAGACCCTTTATGGCCGGTTTGACCACTGCCCATTGGCTGGTCTGACCGCCAGCCACTAGACCAAAACCTTGGCCAATCTGACCAGCAGAGGTGGCCAGTCTGAGCACCACATAGGTGGTCTGACCGCCTAGAGCCTGTCAGAGCCTGAAATTCGTCAAAAACGAGTGTTTCGACAAACATTCAATGCCATTGCCAATTATATCATCATCCTAAGATCATGAGCATATCTCCATGATACCCACACAAAAAGATCTAGCCATCTATCTCGCGAACCCAAGTTATAACGGCTCAGATCTATTATATATTAAAGTCGACGACCAGTGGTTTACAGCTGTTAAGAAAAAAAAAGATAAATAACCTAGAAATTCTCACAAAAAAGAAAAATATCCAGCCCTTAGTTTGGTGGACCCTAATTATGATTGATAGCTCATAACCACTTGATGCTACAAGAAAAGTAAACACATGCAAGAAATTCTCAAAAAAGAAATCTGGTCATTAATTTGGTGGACCCAACTTATGATTAAAAATCACAACCATATGGTGTTATTTGACAACCTATTTAAACTCAAAATATAAGAGATAATGGATATATTTTAATATTAAAATATAATAGGAAATTAAAGTAAAAAATAGGGCTTATGATTCATTTAGATTTCCTTGTAGCACACCTCTTCAAGTCCTAGTATATTAGTATATTAGTCACCATCCTCAACACTATACCCATATGTTGTCTACAAAGTATGCATCTGGTGATCTAGTTTCAGCTGTTGTGGATGTTTATAGCTTTGGGATTGTTCTCCTCGAAATATTCTTATGGAAGAGGCCGATAGATGATGATATGTTCAAGGACGGACTTAACATTGCAAAATTTGTTCGAGCGAACTTTCTGACGAGATGTTACAAATTGTTGACCCAGTTAATCTGGAGACCAAGCAGGATTTCTCACAGAAACACCGGCTGTCATGGAGGAAAAAGGCTTTCGGTGCAAGGTGCATGAAGTTAAGGAGGCATATCTCGGAGGAACTAAGGTATACTAGTTCAGCGATATGGTCAGTTGTAGTTTTGAGATGGTGCATGTGTCACATGACATGTTTGTGATACCAGCGGTGATCTTTGAAGCTTGCATTGCGCCACCAACAAGTGGACTTTGTGGTCGGAGTCGTTGTCGGCGTAGAATTGGCAACTAGGGTTTTTTTTAATAAAGAAAGAAAGTGTTAGACTCGGATTTTCTAATACCAAATCCTCTGTGAAAAACACTGTGCTGTTCCCTAGATCAGTAGATAGCACTCACAGATACATCACTGAATTATTTCATACATGACGTAAACTAAACCATTCATTGATTAAACAACATCAGAGTTTAGATAGGCTACATCGGGCCAAGTTTTACAATAAGGGCCGAACAAGCCAAATGATTATATTACAAAAGCGGAAGCGACAACGAAAACAAAAGGGGTGGAGCACATCTCTCCACAAGCAAGCGACTGGGGTAGCCCATGTGCATCCGATACTAACCAAAGTCTTGGATAATATTGGATGCACGCAAGTACCAGCGAAGTCAGCCAGACTAAGGCAAGACCTAGACGACTAAAACAATCTAAATTCCTCCATCTTCTTGACCATCCACGTCTGGGTCCTCGTAGTACGTGTAACATCCTTCATCCACAACTTCTGAGGGATTTGGGGGAAAGAGTGAGAATGAGCACAACTTCCGTGCTCGCGAGCCAACACGCAAGATGTAGTAGTAATACATGCAAGGCTTAACAAAGATGGCTCGGGTTCTTTTAGTTGCTAAAGCAATGTTTTCAATTATCAATATTAGTAATTCCTATCACTTAGTATTTTAACCAAATAGTATTTTCTTAAAGAGAGTAATTGTGCAATATTTATATCAGCAGAGGTTCCCTCCACCTTATGCTTACTTTTGATTGGGGTTATCCCCACTTATTAACACCACTGAGTTCAACGACCTAGGAAAAATCCAATCTCAGGGCTAGGTGAGCCCGACCTGATTTTTATCCCACTCATAGGGTTTTATAAATAGAACTAACTCTAGTAAGTTCTCATATGCGCCTTTTGACCAGTAAACACATTTGTTTAAGCAGATTTAGACTCTGCAGAGGTTGTACACTATACCCATAAGAGATAATCAACTCATTGCCTCCACATGATTCCTTGGTCATGTAGTTGTGAGACCGTCACAGTAACTTTTCAACTTATCTGGCCCCTCCGGTCATCTCACCCATATGGGCTGCGCTTGCGGTGGATCCCATAAGTTGTGCGGGATCTCGCCCCCACGACTAGTCGTAGCAGGCAACTTCACCCTTCTCTTGGTGTCTTATTCAAGCTGGAACGCATTCCACACATACACAATCCCATCACCCCTCCAGCGAGATGACTTTAGGGTTCAACAAATTTACTAAGCCAAGTTGCACTTTGCAGACTTGTGGTTGCACATGTTTTACAATGGGAGGTCATCACTAGATTAAGTCCTTAATGTCATCTGGGTGGTTCATACCACTTTCCACACATTCTCGTGCACCGACGGCACCCACCACCTTACCATCCGCCCAGATGTAGACAGCAATTAACAGGGTTTTTGGGGAGCAAAATACATTATCTCAACATTCCTGTCATTCACCCGCAATAACTGGCCAAATCCACTTTCATATTTAAAAGAGATGATGATTAGGGCTTTTTAATGCCCCGGTACTTAAGCAAGACTAGCATGTCGCTTAAGTTCAACATATAGCTAGTATAGTTACCAAATAGTTACTAGGGTGACAATGATTAAGGGATTCAAATTGTCAAGGATGGTATAATGATCATTTAATTACCAAGTAGGCATGTAACTAACTCTTAAGGATTTGATATACATTTGCATAGAGAAATAAAGCATGCAATTTGGTATTTTAAAGGAATATAATTTGCATAAAATGTAGGTTCAATATGATCAATGTATTGACTCACCTGGGTCAATTTACCGCGTCCTTGGTCTTACTCAAAGCCTTCTTAGTCAGTGGTCTTGAATTCTTGGTCCACGTCTTTATCCGAATATTGATCCCGATCGAATCGTTGTTTCTTCTGGACTCCAACTTCTAATTACATGATAATCGATCGAAAACCAAATAAATCCAAAGAACTTCAAAATACCAATTAAATTCAATTGAGTTTATTAAGTTTTGCAATGATCGAGATTATGAGAGAAGATTTGGCGATTGCAGGATGTGGAAAAAGTCAAACGACAATTTGAGTGAAAGAGGAAATGGCGAAGAAACTCTGCCGAGAGGGAAAACAAGGAAGGATCAAAGTCAAAGAAACTTTTGCAGGGATATACCACTTCTGATTTGGAAGATGTCAAGATATCGCCGATCGAGGAAAGTCATAGCTTGATCTTTTAAATTTAAGAGCTTATTTAATTATTGGCTATTTAGTAAGGGAGTTCCATGTGTAGGGTTAGACTTATGATAGATACGAGTCTGAGAGAACACTGGGCATTATTTGATGAGTGTTAAACATTAGAGATTAGGGTGTGAGTTTAACATGCTAAGAGTATAATTTTAATTAACGATTTAAACTTGGAGTCCAAATATTACCGTAGTTCTCTCTTGAGGTTGTGCCTGGAATTGTTGTTACATTAATTATTTTTAATTACCATTGTTGATTTAAACCTAGAGATAAAGATAGGATGACTAATATTTTGGGCAAGATGATACTTTTAGCAAGGCCTCAATTTAAGTTTGCATTTTTAAATTAGATGGCAAGGTATATTGGTTAATTACTTCATCTTTAATTTATTTGCCATTTCCACAAAGCTGAGCATATATCCATATATTAAAGTTATGTTTGAGATAAATATTAAGGACTTAATATTTAAATGATTTTCCTTAATTATTAAATCACCATTTAAAGGTCTTCATGATTTTTGGGGTATGGAGATGATACTACTTATTTTTGTCGGGTTTATTCTTACACTGATCATTTTTATTTAACATTGATAAATTTGGATATGGGGATAAAGATGCCATGGTTATTATTTGGACCAAGAATCTTTGATAGGATTTGCAATTAAACTTCAAGTTTCTAGAGCAAGATATTGAGAGCATCAAAATTATTCTTGAAAAGCTTCAAATTCAATTTCCCAAAATTTGTAAATTAATTTCTTACATCTCTTAGTTTTGAAATATTAGTGGCAAATTTATTTAAATTTATTTTATCAATTACCAAGACATTATTTAGAGGGAGGTTATCACAAAATTCAAAGTTAACACATAAGTTTTGCGTACACTTCAGATAGCAAGATGAACTAATTAGATTGAAGTGCTTTCACTAGCTTTTAAAGGGGCAAGGGCCCACTGCCGTTGAGAGAATTGAGAGAGAGGTAACACATAACAAAATAGAGGAGGCTCAGCCGATTGGGGAAGTAGGGGGGCGCACGGCCGTGGTCTTGCTAATGGCGAGCGGAGGCTGGAGAGGTCACGGGGACCAGTGAAATCTGATGCTGGGGAGAGGAGGCCAAGGAAGGCGGCGTCACGGTCAGGGCGGCACCGAGCAAGAGGCGGTGGCGTCTAGCGACGGGCAGGGCGCGAGGGCAGCGACGGCGGCGGCGGGGAGGAGAGGGGGAAGGGTGGTGAGCATGAGGGAGGTACAAGGAGCCTTACCGAGCGGTTCGAGGAGGTTGGGGAGCACCGGAGCGGGCCGACGACGTGAAGCTGCGGTGGCAGCGGCCTTGGGCGGCAAGGGGTTTCGGCCGGCGATTGGGGGAGGCCAACTACGTCGAGGAGGTGCTCCAGCTCTAAGGAATGGGGCATCGAGGAGGAGCTGGCATCGGTGGAGCTCAAACCCGGTAGAACAAGCGAAGAAGGTGAGATTAAATCGCCTCGGGCGACGGAGGAGCTAGGGGGGGCCGACTTGGGAGCTCTGCTCTTTGGTGCTTCTGGCGACAGGGAAGGAAGGGGCAAGGTGGGGGAGGTAGAGGGGAGCTCAGGGCTCCTTATAGTCGGAGAAGGAGAGGAGCTATTGAGGGATGACTTAGAGGAACGGGAGCCAGTGTGCGCTGACGAGGGGGCTGCAGAGCGCCAAGCGTGCGCGGGCATGGGCGCCGGGATGGGCTTGCTCTGGCACGGCACTTTGAGCGCGTGTGACATGGGCCCGCTCTGCGCGGGCAGGCGCCAGATGGGACAGGAGCACGATTGGGTGAGACGAGGAAGAGCAGGCGGCAGGTGAGGGAGCGACGGGCGGTAGGGCGCTGCCGTCACGACGCGTCGGAGATGGGAGGAGCATGGGCTAGATGGGCACGGCTAGAGCGCGGCCAGAGCGGGTGGAGCGCCAGCATGGGCGGCCTGGGCGTCCTGGGTAGCATGGGCAAGAGGCCAGGGTGGCAAGGGCCGGCTAGGGGGAGGAAGGGGCTGAGGAGTGGTTAATTTGGGTGGTGAGCCAGGAAAGATGAACACTTGAATTCAAAATCGAACTTTGAAACTTTTGGAGATTTTGAAATTTGAACCTTTTGGGAAAATTTTGAATTAAGCTTTTGAACCAAAAAGACAAGCTAAAAATGCTATTCACCAACTGAAAATGGGCTGTTGCAGAAAGAAGCAGGATGGACTGTTTGAACCTACACTCCTACCGCCGTGTTCTCTTTTCCTATGGAGTACTATGATATTCCTTTTTGAATAAATGGGTACTAAGAGTTCAAATAATCTTGCTTTTCTTTTAGATTAAGCTATCTGTATGTACAGTTTAATCTATATGTGTAACTTAATTCTGTTCAAGTGGTGTGGGCTTATAGCAATTTGACAGGATCGGAGAACGCAGTGGCAAATCAACACGGCAGAGGAAAATAGCGTGACGCCAAGTAGCGAACAGATATTGCAGTCTGCAAAGGCCCACAGGTCGGCGTCGTTCTATTGCGAGAGGGTAGGGCTAGAAAAATAGCTCGAGGCTCGTGGCTCAACTCGGGCTCGTCACGGTTCGGCTCGTGAATTTTCGAGCCAAGCCGAGCCGCCCGTTCAGCTTGCCGAGCAAACGAGCTGAGCTCGAGCCTGCTCGCGAGCCAAATTTGGCTCGGCCCAGCCTAGGCCGCTCTGGCGCTATCCTGTCCCCGATTCGGCGATTCCCCCGAATAAAAATCCCCATCTGGCTCTTCCACTCCTCCACCTTGCCTCTTTCCCCATCTCCCTCTTGCCTCTTCCACTCCTTTGGCGCCTTGTTGCCTCCCCATCGGCCATCGGCCCGTCTCCTAGCTACACTCATGGTGCCGCCTCTACCTCCTCCACCGCCGCCTCAATCCAAGCCTCCACCTCGGCCCGTGCTCCACGCCTCCACCTCCGCCGTTCCCCAGCCGCCGCTTGCCGCCCGCCCGCCAGATTGAGGTGGGCGGCGGTCGTCACCGCCGCCCCTTCCTCATGCCCGTCCTCGAGGCTCCTCCGGCCCGCCCAGGCGCCACCGCCGCCCCTTCCTTCTGCCGCCGCCCAGAGACTCCAGATTGCGGCTAGCCGGCGCTGGAGGATGGAGAGATCAAGAAGGAGCTTGAATGCTTGATCGATTTGCTTGTTTGTTCTTGCGAGTTCGCGATGAATGCTTGCTTGATGTTACTCGTGCATGTTTTTAGTTTCTTAGTCTTTGGATGATTTAGTTGATTGCTTGATTGCGATCTTTGCGATGCGATGCTTGATCTGTGAATGGATTAGTTGATTTCTTGATTGCGATGTAGATGCTTGAATGGATTAGTTGATTCTTGCTTCTCGACTTCGCCGATATTCTGATCAGATCTGCGTCTTTGTTCTTGGCCGGGCTCATGAGCCGCTCGAGCCGACTCGAGCTCTATTCAAGCCGAGCCAAGCCCATCTTCGGCTCGATTCAAACGCGGCGGAGCCGAGCCGAGCCGAGCCGAGCTCCTTGTTCATCCAAGCCGGAACGAGCCGAGCTCGAGCCGGCTCGGCTCGCTTGTTTCCACCCCTACGAGAGGGAGTGACAGACTAAGCGTAGCATCAACTCCTTTTAGTAGTATAAAGACTATTATTTTGGTGTGTTGGACGTTCACGGTGGCATAACAATTTTTGGTGCGTTCGAACGTTCATTGAGGCATGCATAACAAATCAAGGCCGTATATTTGTATCTTGGGTGGGGCATATTTCTCTGGGGGAATTGGACCTAACGGTGGTGCAGCCACCCAATTCCTCCAACCAAACGCCACCTAAGTGACCTTATGATCTATATTATGGTCGATTCTGTTGCTTCAGTTTATTTTTACAGCTACCTGAATGCCCGTACTTTGCTATAGATACATAAATATAGAATTGTACACCCACTTGTAGTTATACTTCCCTAAGAAAAGGGTATAACTAATTCAAGTATATTCATATCATCAAACTACTTTACATACTGTCGCCATAGGGATGGCCCACCATCCCCAACGGCCAGACGAAGAGTCAAAGAAATTAGCCCCTTCGACATAAACGAAGGGGAAAAGAAGCGAAGGGTATCAGACCCTTCGCATCGTGCGAAGGGGTACAAGAGAGAGGCCACCTCGATGCCTCGGCCAATTGGTCAACCACCTTGGTCTTCGGGTAGGACGATGGGGGAGGTCGAGGCCTCGTATAGACCAAGGAAGGTGACGTAGTGGATACCACTCACGGAAGTCCACCATGCACCGAAGAGGGGGATAAGACTGCGAGGCCCCTAAAGTCATAGAGCCTTTATAGGGGAATTATTGTAATCTTCTACCTCCCAACTTATAATGTTATAAATAGACCCTCCTGCATATCAAGTGGGGAGAATTTTTTTTTACACACAAAAAAAAACATCCGTTCATCTGTACCGTTTTCCACACTTCGGGGACCTTTGGACCTCTACCCCTTCACAGTGGGTAGCGGCCCTTAGGCCCTCTTCTTTCTACTGTTTGGTCTGTAGCTACAATAGTTGGCGCCGTCCGTAGGGATAAAAAAAAGAAGCAACATCGTGATGACACCCAGAAGGAAGAAAGCGTTCAAAGTCTCGGCCGCCGAAGCGGTCGCGGTGGGCGCAACGCCCAGGATACCTTGAGCGAAGTGAAGCAAGATATCTGCAGCCGCAGTGGTGGCTCTCGAAGCAAACCCCACCCATAGAAAAATCGTCGGAGAGGATGGACGGATAGCGCAAACCGATGCATCGCTACCTGGAGGACACCGTGCGGGACACCTTCTATCCACAAACTCGAGTGCGAATGGGGAGCTAGCGGATCTTCGTCAAGAGCTGCACAACCTGCGCCGCCAGTGCAACCCCTTAGCTGCACTCACCGCCCCACCTCCGGTAGCGGCATCCCTAGTCGCGCCACCTCGGCCGTCCAGAAGGAGAAGGATGCGGCTGCAACGCCTTGCTGACGAACGGATCTCTGTCCTCGTCAGGCTCTCCTAGTTTTTGCCCTGCCGTCCACGAGGACAAGGCCGACTTATGATTAGATTTTATTAAACCTGCCTTGACTTGACTGGTTGATGCCGACGAGGGATTTGATTAGTAATATTGTTAAGGTTGTCCAGATATAATGGGGACGGGGTCACTTAATTCCAAGGCGTCTTACTTCGACTTCCAGGCGGTGCGTTTCAGCACTGTGAAGAAAATGCATGCTCACCATTCGAAGTATGATTAGGTACGCGAAGTATGATTAGGTACGCAAAGTATGATTAGATTTTATTAAACCTACCTTGACTTGATTGGTTGATGCCGACGAGGATTTGATTAGTAATATTGTTAAGGTTGTCCAGATATAATGGCGACGGGGTCACTTAATTCCAAGGCGTCTTACTTTGACTTCCAGGCGGGTGAAGAAAATGCATGCTCACCATTCGAAGTATGATTGGGTACGCGAAGAATGATTAGGTACGCAAAGTCTAACAGCCTTAATTTAAATAAATGGTATTTATACGCATTTCACCAGCATACATGACATTTTGGTACATTTGCACAAATGGTTGCATTTGAAAACAACAACTTCAAGTCCAATTTAAAACTTGAAAAGAAATTCCATAAGAAAAACTAAAGTTAATACTTGTAAACAACCCTGGGAAATAATTTAATCAAATACTAGATTAATTATCATGAATAAATATATTTTTGTCAAATTTTGCTAATTCATGTTGACCTTAAGAAAAATCTTTGTTCTTTATTTGAACCTATTAGGTTAAGGATTTTAAATTAAGTATTTAAATGATGAAAAATAATATTTTAAAATTTATATGTGATATATATCATCTCAGTATCATCTCTGAAAAATTTTAGCTTTTTATAAATTTATTTCCTATTTTTAACTCCCTAGTCAAACCTGAATTATTTGAATTTTCTCGGTCCAATAGTCGAGCCTGACCCAAACCACCTTGGACTGCTGCACCCGTGCCGCTTGACTTGGCTAGACCCAACCACGAACGCTTCAGACCGACCGAGGGAGCCAATCGGACCAACCAAGAGAACGATCGGACCGACCGAGGAAATCGTCGGACCGGCCGAAGTTCGCTTCTGATGCTTTGGTCCAACCAAACCGCTGCGTCTTGCATCGGCCCTCTGCGTCGTTTGCCATCGAGGCCGAGCGACTTGGGGCCACTCGTCAGCCTCTCTTCTTCATCTTCTCTGCGCCGTTTAACACCGCGCCGGCTCCGAGCGCATCGAGCATGAGGTAGATTTGCACCCACGCGTTTCGGTTCATGCAATCGCCACGTACCTTCATCACTTAATCCAGTGATGCCACGAATCAACTTTGTGTCAGATGTAGTTGGGGGAAGATCATCAAAAGACCTCACCTTTCTCTCGGCCGAATCAGTGCGGCCATTGTTTCTTCCTCCTCACCGAAGCGTATCCTCTCATCTTCATGTCATTCTTCTTCGCTTTACACGCTGTTCTCGTTTTTCTTAGCTCAGTTCTTGATGTGTAGCAAATTGGCGAGACCTCAGGCGTGTCTTTTGGAACTCTAGAGCGTGCACTGAAGGCCACCCTTGTGCCACTTCACCTCGGTGAGCTCTTTTCCATTTCTTTTTGCGTCACATCCTGTGCTTGGCTATAAGGAGTAAAACCCCTCTTTTAATTTCACACATTGTTCAACAGGATTGTTGGATTTTGAAGATTCCCATTTTTGGGGCTAAAATCAACCCCCTTCGTTCTCACCTTCGATCTGGTAAGCCATTGCTCAATTCCATCTTTCCAGTGCATCTAGGTGTTATACTCAAGCTATTCCAACCATTCATCTCGATTGATTTTGCCTAGGTTATTCTCGCCACGAGGAGCTCCCTTTCTACCGTTTTCTAGTCATCATCATCGGCGAGCCACCGTGATCCTCCGGCCATCTCCTTGGTCCTAGTAGGCTCCTTGGACCCTAGGGATACTTTTGCGCTCATTTTTTACCTCAATGTGTAGCCGGGTTAACATGCCATTTGTTGCCGTAGTAGCGCCGCCGCTCCGGCCAAGCTCCGGCCATGTTCCGATCACCACTAGGTCCGCAACACTATTATGAATCCATTTCAACCCTTATCTCACGCCTCTGTGGACCACAGCGCCGGCGAGCCGTCAAGTAAGTGCGCGGTGGCGGGATCCCCTGTTGTTGGATTTTTCGACCGGTGCTTGTAACGTCCCGTTTCCCTTAAGTTCTTGCCAAGTCTTCAAAATAAAAGTAACCATTTGGCTTTATTGAGAATCCAAAGCTTAACCTGATATTTTGAAAATTTGGAGAGTTCAACTGGAATTAATCAAACCTTAACTAAGCTCTTTGTTGGTGTTCCTTGCCGTTGTGGCTCTCTGTTGTGTCTTCTTTGCCCTTGAAATTTGGGTTCTCAAAGCCTCTCTGTGTGCCCCTGATTTGTCTCTTCTCTTTTAACTTCCTTTGTTGGTTTGAATCTCTTTAAGATTTAGACCTCCCCACCATTCGGACCTCCCCTTGGACCTCTCACCTCTTTTTGAACCCTCCTCGAGTTCCCTTGGGCGCTCCAGAGTTTCTCTGGACCTCCCAATGCCCTTTTGGGACCTTCCTAGACCTCCTCTTGTCTATTTGGACCTCCCCTGTGTTCAAATAGACCTCCCTTTGTCCCTACGGGCCTTTCTTTGTCCTACAGACCTCCCCCTTGTTGAGATCTGGCCGTTAGGACCTCCTCTCTGGAGATCTTAGCCGCAGACCTCCCCTTATTGAGATCGGCCGTTAGGACCTCCTCTCTAGAGATCTTAGCGCCAGACCTCCCCTTGTTGAGATCTGCCGTTAGGACCTCCTCTCTGGAGATCTTAGCCGCCTGAGACCTCCCCCTTGTTGAGATCTGGCCGTTAGGACCTCCTCTCTGGAGATCGTGCCCTTACAGACCTCCCCTTGTTGAAATCGGCCGTTAGGACCTCCCTCTTGGAGATCTTAGCCGTCTAGGTCCTCCCTTCGTTGGATCCAAAGGTCCAGACCTCCTTAGCGCTTGAACCCATCTTTGACTCTTGTGGGTGTATTGTTGGAAATATACCTAGAGGCAATCATAGAGATGATTATATTTCATTATGTTCACTATATTTGATAATATGTTATCTTGTTCCTTGAATGAATCATCGGTCATGAAGATTAGCGAGTATGTGACTTGTTGGTGAAGCTCTTTTTAACTTATGATGATGTCGTTCTAAAAGTATCCTCAATTAGAAAGTCACCGGGTGGAACACTAGTGACTCTCGACCAACACATGTATTGATTGATGACCATGTTTCACGGTCATGGATATAGGGATATCGAATCAATAATATGGACACATGTTAGAGAACATGGTGTTGGATAAGACCCACCTTGAGACACTATTGAGATTGTTATGATTCTATGTGTCGTTAGTTGGTCTCAAGCAATGATGATGTATAATCCTTAGACACGAGATCAAGCATGGTTTCCTACATGTGTAATAGCACTCTTAGGGGTTGCCAAACGCTACTAAATGGCAGGTAGTTATAAAGGTAGCTTTTCGGGTATGCTATGAAACATGCGAGAGGATGTGACTGATCGGATATGGGATTTGCCCTCCTAACATAACGGAGAGATATCTCGGGCCCCTCGAAGTGGTCGGATAAAGAAAGTGCATGGCCATGCCCTTTGGTGGTCGAAGAGTTCGACCACATAAGGTTATCGATACTCGATCGAGAAAGTATTGAACAGTCCATGGATGACACAACATCTCACAGGAGTTCAACGGATATCGTGAGGCAAAGGGAGAATACATGAGTAGGTCGCTTGGTTCGACCCGACTACTGGATCGGTCGTATGGAGATACAAGCAAGTCGTGGGCGGTCGAGCGTAATCACAGAGTGGTGAAACCAAGTCGTGGGACTTACGAGTTGGTCGTGATCAAATCTGGTCGGTCATTATAGAGATAGGACACTGTCGTAAAGTGATGAGGACCTGGTCGTATATCATATTGCATTAAGGTTAAATGGATATAATTTGTGTGTATTCGAGAATCGTTATGTCCTGCTAGGAACCGCTTCGACTACGTGGCGGAAAGGGTTTCAGTCTGGCAAGAACTACACATGAACCTAACGGGTCACACACTTAACAGGTTGGAACAAACTAAATACGGATACGATTAAGAAAGCGTGTTCGGATAGGATCCGTCCACGGGCACTATATAAGGAGATGCATGAGGCCGTTGGGCAGAGAGAGTTGGCGTGAGTTGCCCTACAGAAACCCTAGCCGCCATCTTCTTGAGAGCCTCCCGTGCGATTTGGTGCTAGCACACGGCGTCACGGTTGTTCCTTCCTGGACATGTGGATACCATAGGGCGCTTCTCGTTGTTGCGCTTATGGCGATCGCGATCTTCGCAAGGAACTGCAGAGGTCTTTGGAGGAGGCGATCAACTCACGAGGGCGACTGACGATCGACCGACCACTTGCATCAACGTCTTTGCCGGACGCCGGCGATCGACTACGACCGATACATTGACGCTCTTCGTCGGATCGGTACTCGACGCTTCTTCATTTCTGCTGCGTCTAGTGGTAACGATCTGTGATCATCTTCTTGCTTGGCTTCCTGGTTTACGTGGTAGAAATTTTGATTTATCGCTATCGTAGCCTACCCGTATCCCTTCATGTATCGCTTGAGGCTTTGCCTCCCTCACCTAGGACCGTCCGATGTTGTTGGATGGCGATCAAAAGGGCACGTTAGCTTGGTCGAACGTCCCTTTCCTTCCTAACCGTCCGATTAAATCGAGCGGCTTGGTCCTGCTATTCGCCGTTAAGCTCGGTCGAACGGCCCCTTTGTTTTCGCCATTTGATCCGGATCTAACGGCTCAAGCTGCGAGGTAACGTTTGGATGGTCGACGTTTCTTTCCTTCTGGACCGCCGGATTCAATCGAGCGGCTTTGCGTTCTTCTAGCGTTTCCTTTGTTCGAGGACCTCTTCCTAGCATTGTTTTGCAAGGACCACCTCCTCGATCCTTCTTTGGTCTTTTGTAAAGACCACCCTCCTAACTCCGAATATCCTGTTGGTCGGACCTCCACGCACCCTTTGATGCGGACCGTTGAGGTCCTCCTCTTTGAGATTTTGACCGTTAGATCTCCCTCTTGGAGATCTACTCGTCAGGACCTCCTTGCACCCCTTGATCTGGACCGTTGAGGTCCTCCTCTTTGAGATCTTGACCGTTAGATCTCCCTATTGGAGATCTACTCGTTAGGACCTCCTTGCACCGTTTGATCTGGACCGTTGAGGTCCTCCTCTTTCAGATCTTGACCGTTAGATCTCCCTCTTGGAGATCTACTCGTCAGGACCTCCTTGCACCCTTTGATCTGGACCGTTGAGGTCCTCCCCTTTGAGATCTCGACCGTTAGACCTCCCTTGTGAAGATCTGAGTGTCAGGACCTCCTCCTGTGAGCGTTTTGGACCTCCTGTCCAGGACCTCCCCTGTGGTCTTTTGCGGGGGCAACCCTTGCGGTGGGGCCACCTCTTTGACCAGTGGTGCACCCTTTTGACTGGCCCCACCTGCCAGTCTCTCTCTACCTTGCTATTATTGCTCTTGCCTCAGAACTCTGTGCGCATTTAATAGGTGTCGGGTCACATTAAATGCAATCACATCCGAGTACTATTCAATTCTTTTAGGGCAAACCCCGCCCTAGTTGCCCCGTTGCCAACACGTCCAGAAGCTTCCTTGTGGTGCACACTACCAACTCCGGCTATATATAGCATGGGCGGGCAAGCCTTTGTAACCTGTTGCTCATTTCTTCCTTGTCTCCCCCGCCTAGTTTCCTCCTTGCGCGAGACCTCCCCAGGAGTTCGTTGAGGCTGTGCTGTGTTTCTTGGTTTTCCTTTCTTCTTTGAGTTGGTTTGTGTTCCTTGGAGTCTTAGAAGTTCTTTGGCTTAGTGTGGTTTTGCTTATTTGGTTTTCTTGCGAACGTGTAGATCTCGAGTTTGAGGAGATCTTGGACCCAGCTCTCTCTACTGAAGGCTCTCCACTGCTTGACCAAGGTAAGCCACAGACCTCCTCTTGATCATTTTGAACCTAGTTTTGCAAATGTATTTCGGTTTTACTTTATCATGCATGGCTATGTTTATAAGAAAATGGTTTGGGCTGTAGTTACTTGCCTACTTGCTGCTATGCCTCCTTCATACTTTGTCCCTATCATGTCGTCATGTTCACCTTGGGAGCCTTAGGGTGGATATTTAGTTGGTGTTCTTTGTTATTTGCCAACATGGGGGCCGTAGGTCTTTATAGCTTTGCTTAGAAGACGTGGTTCAGACATATCATGCTTCATCTCTAATAATCTTGACTAATAACTTATGGAATGTGTGGTTGGTGCCCTTTGTTGAGCGACTATGGCGGGGATGCCTAAGTCGTGTTGACTATAGTGTGAGACCACTTGGTTAAAATTGTTGTGCCAAGGCTGGGTGGTCTTTTGGCATGGGTTAATACAAATTGTTTCTTTGAGACAAGAAGGCGGGGAGTGAGTAGTGGGTTACATTGCACACTTGGTTGTGAAAGTCTTGCCTTAGCACAATTAAGGACTTAACTTTGTGTCTATTGATCTGGCCAAGCATTGCAACCACAAGATCATTTATGGGAATGGTGCAGGCTGAATAATTAGCAATGGGATGGCTTGGGGTTGTTGTGGTTGGCGTGTGATTCGTTGGCGCAAGAGGGGCACCCCATGAACCTGCGGACTTCTAGACCAAAGGGGATTATGAAACCTTAGCGGGCAACTCCGAGTCAGCTCAAAGCTTTGTAAAGGCCTTGCGCTCTCTAGGCTGCTCACCTTAGGAAGTGAGCAAGGGTGACGAACCCGATCCGCTAGAGAGATCGTGGATTATGGGTAAAGTTGTACACCTCTGCGAGTGTAAGATCTATTCGAATAGCCAAGTCCTTTGTCATGGACATGCTCGGTGAAAATGGTGCAAGGGGTAGTTGTTTCAAAATTTGTGCCCTTTGGACACTTTAGCGAGATGCCTTGGCTTTGCCTCGAAGAGACCTTGGCCGGCTCGAGAGGGGTCAAGGTTGGCTCGGGTTGTGGTCCAGGGGCTGGTTCGAACCTCTGGAGTGGGTGCTCTAGAGTGGGTTTTGGGTGAGGACCTGGCCACTAGTGTGACCAGACCTCCCCCATTGTTGTTGTGGATGTGAGTTGGTGCTCACTCCACATTTTTTTTCAACATCAAATGTATTATGTACTATTGTTTTACCTTCTTTGCCTTCAATCTATTACTATTATTATTGTCCAAATCGGCTTTGCTTAAACTAACCATCTGACTCTCATTTGGTAAGCCCTTGCATTATTATTCTTGCATAAATGCTCTCTGTGACTTCTGAGTACATTCAATGTACTCATGGCTCAAGCCCCGTGTCAGCAGATTATGAAGATGATCAAGTGCGAGGCGGTCTGAGACCTCTTTGAGGAGGAGTTCTTGACGACTAAAATTTGCCTAGGGCGTCCTCCACCCGACGGCTGTGGTGCTTGTTGGATGGTCTGTGCTCACTTTTGGTGTTGGAGCCTTAGAGCTCCTTGTTGCCGATTGTAAGTCCTTCTTTGGTTTTGTAAGCCCTCGGTGGCGGACCTCTTGTTAACAAGCTTGACCATAAGGTCTGTTATATAAAGTTTAATTTATGCGCTTCATCTTTGTTTGACCTCATAGTTGTGATATTAGCTTGTGTTCTTGTGTGAGCTAGCTCTGTTGTCTTGGGACTAGCTCGGATTCACAGGGGCAGGACCTCCAGGAGGTTCTATGGGACTTAACACAGGAGGTCTGTCGGACCTCTCTTGTGATGTGCTGGAGGTGCTCTGAGGGGTTGCTTGAGCCAAGACCTCGGGAGGTCTTGAAGACCTCTGGGAGGTCGGTGGCGGGCCAAGACCTCCAGGAGGTCTGGCAAACCTCCTCGGGAATGCACCATGCGGTGCTACCACTCCTTTCCGTGGTGGCTCCTTGGCCTTAAAAAAAAAAAGGTCCTCCCGGACCTCCTGCGGTGCATCACAGGGTAGGACGTCACAATGCTATAGAAACATGATTAGAATTAATCGCTGTCGGGTTAGCATTTAATCCTTGTTTAGTTTTCAGTTCATGGCGTAGAGTCTCGTTAACATGTGGGCCATAAGGCCGGTTAAGTATTGGATTGGAACACAGGTGGTGTGAGGAACAGTTTTAAATTTATGTTCATTGGGTCGGCATTCCCAATACAACTTGTGTGCCTCGCTTAGCAGGTTCTATCAGTAGCTTGTACTAAGCAGGATTCGTCGCGCATGGGTGTTTCAACTCAATAAGGTGTTCTTGCTAAAAAGTACCAAATCTCGATCTACCCGGCCGACATACCAAAGGAAGTGTGTCATTATCCGGAGGCTTTCAGACTGGTCGAGTTGTGTGGGTAAAGATGTACACCCCTGCAGGGTTAAAATTATTCAAATAGTCGTGTCCCCGGTTATGGGCACTACTTAGTTTTGATAGACATTATCGTTAGACTCTAAAATAAAAATTGACATGGGTATAACTGGTTATCTGCATGGATGGGTGTCCATGCATGTTAGCTTATCAAAGTGGACAGCCACTTTGATATGTTTGGCATTATGATTATAACTTTATTACTTGTTGTCTTTTGGTCCAAATTTTGTTTACAAAATAGCTTATGCAAATTAGAAAGTGTAGGTATAAAACTTGTCGCTTTATGCAAAACTAATGCCAATACATCTTTCCTTTGGACAACCTCTAGCATGTATACTCTCTAATCCTTTGAACAGGTTCTATCATACACCTTCTTTTATTAGTTTGTGTAAGTATTGCGAGTACCTTCTGTACTCAAACAGATTAACCACTTGTTGTAGGTGAGGACGAATATGCTTACGATCCATCCGTTAGCGCCGATTATGGCGACGCTAACGAATGATGTTGTTTCTACCTCCACTCAGTTGCCTTCAGGTGTTGGGCACACTTGGTGGTATCTTTTGGTGTTTATATTTGTTTCCGCTGCGTACTTTTGTTTTTAGCTGACCGTTGGTCACATGTATAAGTTATGTACTTGAATCCTAGTCTTGTAAATTATTGTTAATAATATATGACTTGTGTATGACTGTGTACAATGTTGTTCAGGGTATGTGCTCATTAGCCTTTGATCTTGGGAGCTAATGTGAGACACATATCAGGAGACTTAATCGGGCTCGTTCCCTGTTAAAAGTTATGCCTCTAGTATAATCTCTTTACTTAGAACGGATTCGATTTCGGGGTCCCCACACAATGTATGATTAGATTTTATTAGACCTACCTTGACTTGACTGGTTGATGCCGACGAGGGATTTGATTAGTAATATTGTTAAGGTTGTCCGGATATAATGGGGATGGGGTCACTTAATTCCAAGGCGTCTTACTTTGTCTTCCAGGCGGGTGAAGAAAATGCATGCTCACTATTCGAAGTATGATTAGGTACGCGCAGTATGATTAGATTTTATTAAACCTGCCTTGACTTGACTGGTTGATGCCGACGAGGGATTTGATTAGTAATATTGTTAAGGCTGTCCAAATATAATGGGGACGGGGTCACTTAATTCCAAGGCGTCTTACTTTGACTTCCAGGCGGTGCGTTTCAGCACTGTGAAGAAAATGCATGCTCACCATTCGAGCCGTCGGGTTAGCAGTAGGTGGTTAACCTATAAATTAAGAAACTGTGTCCAGCTGGGGAACATATCTGGTGCATATAACAATTTTGGTGGACATATGCTCATACACAATCTGACTCCCTTGATTCACAAATCTACAGTCAGGATCGACGATGCAATCCCACCTCCCACTTAAACTAAGTGTGTTTTAATCTACCGGGGGGGTCGCAAAAGTGCGTTTAAGTGGGAGGTGGGATTGCATCGTTGATCTCGGCAGTAGATTTGTGAATCGATAGGCCAGATCGCGTATGTGCATATGTCCACCAAAGCCCCCATGTGCACCGGATATGTTCCCGTCAGGCTATGCCTTCCTATATACTGTGTGTAACCAAATTATTTAGCCGAGACACAGTACTGGTCGATCCAGACAGGTGGAACATTCGCTCACGTTTGCACCACTAAGCTATCGCTCAATCGTCAAGAAGAAAAGAATTTGTATGGGAAAATATTGTTTAATTGTTTGATTCCAACTATATGGACAGTACAAAAACACACGTAAAGAAAACGTCTAAGATTAAATAGAAAACAAATTTATGGAAGACATCTATATTAGTGTGATTGAAAATTAGTAACATTCATGCACATGTCACTACACTTGAACGAACTGTAATGATAATGCATGTGCAGGGGCGCTGGCCACCTTTCTAGTTTGATTAAAGCTGCCTTGACTCACTGGTTGATGGTGACAACTGACAAGGGAGCCCAACAAAGACTAGTAGAAATGACGCACTGTTGATCAAAGCTTATTCACGCTTAATAATTCGGGAAAAAATTAAAAGAGTGGCTAACCTCCGGATTTGCCACTCACCCGAAGGTGTTACTGTAGCTACAAGTAACACGAACCGTCCCGATTTGGCGATGGCCTGACATGTATCCATGCAACAGTAGCCTCGAGGAAAAAAAATAGATTTCATTAATATTGTTAAGGTTGTAATGATTGTAAAAACACCTAATGCTAATAGGTTTGAGAAGGAGAATAGTTGCGCACACCCAACAGGGTTGCGATGTTGTGTATTTATATACGACAATTATGTTGTCGGACGAGCTACAATGCCACCAGCAACAGCCCAAGATTTACACGGTTAAGATTACAAGCATTCAACTGAATATCTAAACCGAATACAAGATATCTCCCAATTACACTAACTGATTACTTTCAACAGCCTCCCTCAATCAGACTTGATTGCCCAAGATTGAGATTGTGCTTTAAAAATGTAAATGGTCGATTGGCCAACGGCTTAGTGAAGATATCCACAATATGATCCTGGTATGAAATAAACCGAATGTCCAACATCTTGTGAGCTACTCTCTTGTAAGCAAAATGAAAATCCACCTCAATATGCTTCGTTCGAGCATGGAAGATTGGATTCACAAACAAGTAAGTAGCTCTAAGATTGTCACACCATAATTTAGGCGGCTTTGGCGAAAGATTAGAGTTCTCTGAACAAGTTGTACCCACACATGTTAATTGTAGCATTTGCTAGGGACTTGTACTAAGCTTTTGTGCTTGAGCGTGAAATGGTGTTTTGCTTTCTTGAACTCCATGAAATCAAGTTTCATCCAAAAAAACGCATATCCACTTGTAGATAAATCGATCATCTACACAACTTGCCCAATATGCATCATAGAAGAAGCTAAGCAAGTTGGAATCGATTATGCGATCTTAAGACCTATTGATGCAAATAATCTGCAAAATCTTAGTAGTACCGCGCTTTACAACACTTCAGTGTGTAGTAGTCGGTGCAGATAGAAATTGACACACTCTATTAACTGAGAATGAAATGCCTGGTCTAGTGAGTGTAAAATATTGCAATGCACCTACTACTTCTGTAGTTCGATGCATATGTTGCTGACAGTTGTACCCCTTTATTTTTTGCGAGACTCTCTATGGCTACCATTGGGGTTGTGACTACCTTACACTTCTACATATTGGCATGATGAAGTAAATCAGTAGAATACTTGCACTGTGTGAGTGTGATGTCTCCACATTGTTAATGACCTCAATGCCAAGGAAATAGTGTGAAGCGCCATGGTCCTTGACATAAAGTCTTCTGCAAGCTGTTTTGACAATCCACTAGTGGCTCTTTACGATGAACACAACAATAATATCATTGACATATATGTTAGGGAGAGGGTCGACAAAGCTTAGATCTCGTATCGATGACAATATATAAGCATGTAGATTGTCACTTGACGATGATGAAATATAAATAGTGAAGTGTTTGTTTTAGAAGGAACGGAGCCTATCTCCTAGAGCTTAGAACTCAACTGAGCATACCAGGCTCAAGCAGCTTGTTTGAGTCCATATTTTTTTTTATAATGGAAGAGGACACCCTCTCCAGGTCTCTGCATCAAAGATGCACTGACCTACTTTATTAAAAAGTATAAGGTATTGTTGTAGGTGTAAAAACCAAACACAAGTGAGGGGTGGGCGTCGGTAGTCTAACGGGCCCTTGTCCACGAGTAAAAAGGACCACGAGTTTATCTGAGGTTAGAGGTCAGAGAGGACCCCTACTCTGTCGGTGAGCCAGCGGGGTTACCTCCAAAGAGGGAGCCCAGGGCTCACGGTTTGAACATAGTTCTTTATTGCTCAAGAGAGCCATCCTTGAAAGGAGGGATACATGGGGTATTTATAGGCTCCCAAGCTTTGTACAAATAGCGGAAATACCCTTGATTGGGATTGCTAGCCTAGGGGTACAAGCAAGGGTATTACAGGTCTTTCATGAGTACAATAGCATTTCTCAGTGCTGTATCGTGTCTTGAGGCGGGCCCGTCGGCGTGATAGATGAATTATTCTTACAACACTAGCCCCCCGCCTTGGCATTTGGGAATGCTTAAAAGGCGATCTTGAATTGTGTCTTCTATGCAGAGGTCGATACTTGAGAGAGTTCAAGGGTGATTGCGTTCGATAATGTGCTCAAAGTGATATGGCCGGAGTTTCCTTTTGAGCGTGGGTCGGTGTCCTGTTCTTTTATCTTTGGTGTAGAGTGCACCTTGCACTATCCACAAAGCTGCCTCCTCACGTGATGTTGTCTAGGACAAATTAAGCGAGTGGTTTTGTTGTCTGATTGTTATATTGCTTGCCTTCTTCTTTTGGCGAAAACTCGGACCATGCTCATCTTTTTAGACAAGCCGGCAAGGTATGGTCTTGCTTGCCCTTGGATGCTTGGCGGAGCCCCAAGCTGAGCTTCCTTTTTCTTTTAGACCAACCGAACCGACTAGTATTGGCATTGGATGCCTTCGGTAGAGCTCCCAACTAAACTTCCCTTCTCTTCTAGACAAGGCAAAGATATTTCTTCTCCACCTCACTTCTTCACCATTCTCTCCGGACCTCCTGAGCTGGCTCCTTCCTAGGACCGCCGGGTCCTTCTTCTTCTTCTGACGCCTTGGCGCTCCCTTACCTCCGCTCCCACCATGGCCCAGCGCTTAGCCCAGTGAGCTCGCCGTCTCATTGGTGGAGCCGCCTCACCCGCCCGCCGCTCCGGCTGCCCATTTATCCGCAGACTCATTGGGCTCGCCGAGCTTCGCCGCCTCTGCTGAGTGGAGCCGCCTCACTTGCGCCGCTCGGCCAGTCTTGGCCGACCTAGTGGCCCGACCTAGCAGCTCAGGCGTCGTGCCGTGCCAGGCTCGCCGACCACTGCACCGCTCGGTCCAGTCCGTCCAAAACTCCCTGCGCCGCCAGCTCACCTGTTCTTCGGTTGAAGTGCCTTGGTTGGGTCACCACCACCCCTCGGCCTCGCCTCCTTGGTCGGCTCACCCGATTTTCGCCGGCCCTTACCCGACCTCATGGCCCGCCGCCTCCGCCTCCACCGGCTTCTTTGCTGGCTCGCCACCGGCCGCCACTCTCCTCGAGCATAAGCGCGCGTCTTGAAACGCCGAGCGCCAGGCGTCGAGAATGCGTTCGAGCGGCGGCGCAAGATGGTGCTTTGGCGCGAACGCACCGGCGGCGCCGCGAGGGACACTGCTTGTGGCGCTCCGTCCATGACGGCAAGGAACCAGGCGCTATGGCGAAGCAGCCGGCGTTAGTGCACAAAGCGCCCGCCGGTGGTCTAAATGCAAAACTTGGTCACAAGTTGTTCTTTGTGGAAGCGATTTATGGGGCGAGAATGTGCACATGCATTCACCGGTGACACACTGCGCCACCGTGCCCTTCTCTTTGTCACAAACCGCCCGGCATATCCAGAGACTACGCATTACCTTGCACGATATCTATTGTCGGTGATGCAGCGCCGCTCTCTGGCGGTTTTGTTTCCATTCTTTGCCGGCCACAAATCGCTGATCCGCAGCGGGCGGAGGCGGAGGCGGCAGCGAGGGTCATGGCGTGCTACTTCGGTGTGGTGGAGCATGCTGATCGGGAGGTGCCGACCTCCGGCGTGGCACGACCTCGGTGTGTTGTGGTGGTTGACGTTGGGCCGACATCAGCGACATCGAACCGCCCTTCCCTATTTCGGCGTTGCACGCCGCCTGTTTGATGAAATGCCTCAGCCTTTGTTGCAGTAGATCTTTTGCCATGTGTATGAACAGTGATTGTGGATGTGTTTTGCCCGTGTATACGTGCAGTTTGTTAACTTGTGTTTGCTTGTTGTGATGAACAATAAGGCTGGGGAGAGACGCAGGTGCGTGAGGGCATGCCTCGGTAGCGAGTGCGTCGCGAGTATTGCAAAGGCCTCGGTAGCGAGGTTTCTGAAGGCCTGGTAGCGAGGTTTTACAAAACCCTCGATCGCAAGGGTTTTGCAAAGGCCTCGGGCACGAGGTTTCTGAAAAGTCCTCGGCGAGGGTTTCGAGCCTCGATCGCAAGGGTTTGTGAGTCCTCGGCCTTGAGGGTTTTGTGAAGGCCTCGGGCACGAGGTTTCTGAAGTCCTCGTCGTGAGGGTTTCTGCGAGGCCTCGGGCACGAGGTTTCGCGAGCCTCGATCAAGGGTTTACAAAGGCCTCGGGCACGAGGTTTCTGAGAGTCCTCGGCCTTGAGGTTTTCTGAGGCCTCGGGCACGAGGGCTTTCTGAGAATCTCGATCGCGAGGTTTCGCGAGGCCTCGGGCACGAGGTTTCTGAGGCCTCGGGCACGAGGGTTTCTGAGAGTCCTCGGCGCGAGGGTTTCTTGAGGCCTCGGGCCGAGGGTTTCTGAAGTCCTCGATCGCGAGGTTTTGCAAAGGCCTCGAGCATGAGGTTTTCTGAAGGCCTCGATCGAGGGTTTTGTGAAGGCCTCGTCGCGAGGACCTGCAGCGGCGGCGCCACGAGCCACGCGTGGTCGCGAGTCATACGGCGTGCATGATGTCCTTCATGTCGAATCTATCAACAAGATATTATATTCCATGTTTCTTTGCCAAGCGGTAGAGAGCGCAGCGAAGGCATGCAAATGTCTGTGAGTGCGTGAGGCTTGAGCATGAGGGCATCTTGCGATGGCCCGCGTCGGCAAAGCGTGGTGGCGGCCTTAAGCGGTTACGAAGTTGTCATGAAGGTGCCCAGTGGGGCTCGTGTAGAGGCGAGGTGGTAGGATTACTCAACACAGCCCCCCTTGTAGGTGCACTGCAAGGGCGCTGAGGGTAAGAAATCTTGAGTCTTGTATCTTGTTGATGAATATGCTTGGCCAGGACTTGGCGAATTCAACAGCGGGAATCTGAGGCACTCGAGACTTTGCCAAATTCGACTCGGTGCAATCACGAGGGCCTGAGTGAGAATATCTTGTAAGGGCACCGTGACTTAGCCAATTTTGGCTTGGTGGGTACATGGGTGCCCAAAGACTTATCTTATTTTGTACTCCATATCGTGTGAGTGCTCCACGTGAGGGCGGTACTAAATTGGCGCTTCTCGTTGGCCCTTCGTGTGGGGTGGTTTTGTTGCTCCATCCACGAAGATGAAATCTTGAATCTTGAGGCACCCCAAGGCCCAACCCTCGAGGCGAGGATGCATCCGAGCAAAGCATGTGCGAGCAAAGTCATGGGCCTAAGACCACCCATTGGCTTAAGCATAGCCTTCTAGCATGGCGGCGCATCGGTATGCTTTGTGTAAACGAAATCGAGGACCTTGAAGCCGTCGAGCCAAGGCATAGCCTTCGAGGCGGCGGTGCGTCAAGCAGAGCCTATGTAAGCGAAGTCTTGGACACGAGGCAGCCGGGCGAGGCATAGCTGCTTCGAGGCGGTGGTGCATCGGCCGGAGCCTATGTAAGCGAAGTCTTGGGCCTTGAGCCGCCGAGCGAGGCATAGCCGAGGCCAGCCAGTGCGTCGAAGGGAAGCCTATGTAAAGCAAAGTCTTGGGCCAGGCAGCGTGAGCGAAACATAGCCGAGGCGGCGGTGCGTCAGCGCGAAACCTATGTGGCGAAGTCTTGGGCCTTGGCCGCCGAGCCGAGGCATAACTTCGGGCGGCGGTGCGTCGAAGGAAGCCTATGTAGGCAAAGTGTTGGGCGTGAGGCCGCCCGAGCCGAGGCATAGCCGAGGCGCGGTGCGTCAAGCGAGCCTATGTAGATGAAGTCTTGGGCGCGAGGCCAGCGGGCGAGCACATAGCCTTCAAGGCGGCGGTGCGTCAGCCGGAGCCTATGTGGGCGAAGTCTTGGGCCTTGAGCCGCCAGCCGAGGCATAGCCGAGGCCAGCCAGTGCGTTGAAGGAAGCCTATGTGGCGAAGTCTTGGGCCTTGAGGCGCCCGAGCGAGGCATAGCCTTGGCCGTGGTGCGTCAGCGAGCCTATGTAGGCAAAGTCTTGGGCCTTGAGCCGCCGAGCCGAGGCATAGCTTCGAGGCGGTGGTGCGTCGAAGGGAAGCCTATGTAGGCAAAGTTGTCCTCCTCTTGCTCTGCGGCAGATGAGAGTTAGCCAGTAGAACTCCTCGGAATGGTCATGATTCGAACTAAAGCGTTGCGATGTGAGTGAGATAACAGCGTCTCTGGGAAAAAGAAAATGATCAACACTTATTTCTTGTAACAAGATAACATTCGTTTAACATGAGCATTGATCGAAGTGTTGCCGAGGGACTAGTAGAGTCCCATCACTTTCGATACTAAGATCTCGAGGTGATAGCCTTATGCGAGCATGATGGTCCTTGATCAATATTGAGCCAAGTCGTGATACATGATTATTTGCCAATGAGGCGAGCCATGGACATATCAAAGGGTGTACGAGACTAAGTCGTGGGGCACCGAATAGCCACTAGGGATGGTAGCCCCAGTGGACTTGGGCGCCCATGAGGCTAACTCATGTATATCTTGAAGGTGTGCCCACAACACAAAATCATGGGCACATCGGAGGGGCGTCCACGAGACTAAGTCGTGGGGCACCGAAAGGCCCATAGGGGTGGTAGCCCCCCAGTGGACTTGGAGGTGCCCATGAGGCTAACTCATGGGCACCTTAGGCGCTGTGCCTGACGATGAAGTCACGGGCACATCTGTCTGTTCACGAGGCTAAGTCGTGAGGCCTTGAATGGCCACTAGGGTGGTAGCCCCAGTGGACTTGGAGGTGCCCATGAGGCTAACTCATGGGCACCTTAGGCGTGTGCCCTGACGATGAAGTCATGGGCACACACATGGCATACAGGAGGCTAAGTCGTGGGGCACGAACTATGAGGGCAATGAAGCCCTTTTACCCGTATGTGAGTTTTTTGTTATGATCGGGGAATGCATGAGAGTGGTTAACCCTTGCGAAACAATGAAGCTAGGTGTGCGAGGACCCAAGGTCGTTCGACACGTGGCTTTGGAGTCAAGGGGATGAGTCCTCAACACATCCATCAACTTGTCTTGGGCCAAAGTTGTCGCTCATGCCCTAGGTCTAGTAGGACCACGAGCCGCCATGGTGGAGGCGGCGGGCCCCAAGCCACCATGGACTTTTGTTAGGGAGACCGCGGAGTTAAATGCGCCCTCGCACCATGAGGTGGTCGCTCATGCCCTAGGGCGATGGGACACGAACCGCCATGGTGGGCGGCAGACGCCCAAGCCATTATGTACTTTTGTTAGGGAGACCGCGGAGGTCATCGCCCTCGCACCATGAGGTGGTCGCTCATGCCCTAGGGCGATGGGACCACGAACCGCCATGGTGGAGGCGGCGGACGCCCAAGCCACTATGGACTTTTGTTAGGGAGACCGCGGAGGTCGTGCGCCCTCGCACCGCGAGGTGGTCGCTCATGCCTAAGTCGATGGGACACGAGCCGCCATGGTGGAGGCGATGGGCGCCCGAGCCACCATGGACTTTGCTAGGGAGACATGGAGGTCGTACACCCCACGCACCATGAGGTGGTCGCTCATGCCCTAGGGCGATGAGACCACGAGCCGCCATGGTGGAGGCGATGGGCCCCGAGCCACCATGGACTTTGCTAGGGGAGACGCGGAGGTCGTACACCCTATGCACCAGGGGTGAAATCCCTTGGAGGAAAGTGTCTTGAGAGCCCATCTGAGATTTATATGTCGGGTGTCCCCTAACGATGGCGCGTTAGGGGCGAGCCTCGTGGCGAGCCTTCATCGCTCGTGCGCATGGACATCATGCGTCCGGGGTGATGGTTGGCCCGAATCCTTAGCCTTAAGGCTGCGAGGTTGCCTTGAATTGCTCGCCCTTGGTGGGCCTCATATCGACCCGCACAAGAGAGGAGGAGCAGCATGGGAACCCCGGGGCATGTGGATGTTGCCATCCGGGTGGATGGCCCCGATCTCGACAAGAGTGCTCATTGAGACTCCTTCAAAGCGGATGGGTCATCCACGAGATCTTGCCTTCTGGGCGGAGGAGGTTTCATGGACTTAGAGTATTTTTTGGTAGGAGACATAGCCTTTCATCGATTAGCTCGTCCCCACAGTCGGCGCCAATGTTGTAGGTGTAAAACCGAACACAAGTGAGGGGTGGGCGTCGGCAGATCTAACGGGCCCTCGTCCACGAGTAAAAAGGACACGAGTTTATCTGAGGTTGAAGTCCGAGAGGACCGCCCTACTCTGTCGGTGAGCCAGCGGGGTTACCTCCAAGAGGAGCCCAGGGCTCACCGGTTTGAATTATAGTTCTTTATTGCTCAAGAGAGCCATCCTTGAAAGGAGGGATACATGGGGTATTTATAGGCTCCCAAGCTTTGTACAAATGGCAAAATACCCTTGATTGGGATTGCTAGCCTAGGGGTACAAGCAAGGGTATTACAGGTCTTTCATGAGTACAATAGCATTTCTCGGTCTGTATCGTGTCTTACGAGGCGGGCCCGTCGGCGTGATAGATGAATTATTCTTACTTGAGTATCATAGTAGCCAAGCTATTATCTTGGCAAAGCCTTACAAGCAAATCTTGGTGAAATTTAAACTCAACTGAAATTTAAACTCAATCATTACAAATTCTCGACTAAACCGCCACCATGAGCATTTAAAATTTGCTTCACCATAACCTCCAGACGGATGCTTCCATCGGCATGGACTCATACGGTCGGTTTACGCGGGTTTGCCCAAGCCCTCGGTAATGCGGTCAAAAGGATAACTTTGTAATGGATTAGTAACAATCTTTTTATTAAAAAGCGGCATCATTAAGCATAACCGGATAGACCAACATAAGGCACTAGCTCCCACTAAGAGTTGTGTCTTTAACATTGTTGGAATTCGGCTAACCAATTCGAACATGTTTGCTATGCTCATAGGGGGATAAATTAAACGCTGGCCGACAACCCACCAAGTGAGGCGGCATAAAAGTGCAATCAATAAAAGATGCTGAATTGTTTCCTCTTTAATCTGAAAACAACCTTTGCTTGCCCTCAATTTCTTTTAAGCATTATCTTTAGTTAAGACCACCCTCTTTTGAGATACCAAAGGAAAATTTGTACATTTAAAGGAATTTTTATTAGCCAAAATAGATTCCTAATAGGGACTTGATCATTGTTAATTAGAGCCCCATAGAAAGATTTGACCGTAAGCAGGCCGATTTATTTAAATTCCATCTAAAGGTATCCTTTTGAGAGCTTAAGCGTAAATTAGCAATTCTCAAAACTAGATCATTCCAAGCATGTAACTTGGGACCAATAATTGGTCTCTGAAAAGAAATATTTAAGGGTGTCGATCTCATAATAGTTGCCACATATCCTCCTTCGCCTTACCACATTATAAAGAATAAGTCTTGTCTTTTCAGCGGAGACTCACCTAGCCAAGTATCTTCCCAAAACCTAGTTTGGCTTCCATTTTGAACCTGGAAAGACCCAAACCGAAGAAATTGATCGTTAATTTTCAAAAGCCCCGACCAAAAATGAGAAGTCCCAGCCTTATTAACCACCTGCGAAAGACTTTTGTCTCCCAAATACTTCCTCTTTAGCAACGATTGCCAAACACCTTCTTCATATAGCAGTTTAAATAGCCATTTCCCAAGAAGGCTTTTATTTTTTGTGTCTAAGTTTGGAACACCTAGACCGCCATGCTCTTTGGGTGAACAAACTACACTCCATTTAGCGAGTCGGTGCTTCGTTTATGATTGTCACTCTGCGGAAGAATCTAGAGCGATAAAAATCTAGTCGTTTGAGGACTTGTCTAGGCATTTGAAAAAAAAAAACATAAACATAGGCATCTTGCTTAGTACCGAGTTAATAAGTACTAAACGTCCCCCACAGGACATACTTTTCCTTTCCAACTACTAAGCTTTTCTCAATTCTATCCTCTACCCCTTTCAATCACTATTCCTTAACTTTTTAAAGTGGATAGGAATGCCCAAGTACTGAAAGGAAAAGCACCCACTTCACAACAAATAAGCTGTGTAAGCTGAGGTTCGTGACTTTGGCAAAACCAAAACAAAAATCTCACTCTTATGAAAATTAATCTTTAAACCCGATAAATGTTCAAAGACACAAAGAATAAGTTTCAGATTTTTGGCTTGTTCCAAATCATTATTCAAAAAGAGGATCGTGTAATATCGACATCTTTGTAAAATCGACAAACCATCATTAATCAAGTGAGGAACTATACTGTTAAAGGCACCTTCTTTAGCTCGAGAAATAAAAATGGCAAGCATGTCTCCTACAATGTTAAAAGGATAGGAGACATAGGATCACCTTGTCTAAGACCTTTACGAGTTTGGAAAAAGGAACCAAGATCATCATTAACTTTAATTCCAACACCTCCATAACAATACTTTCACCGGGAACACCACTTAGCGAAGAAACCTTTCATTCTTAAAGTTTGAATTAAAACGGCCATTTAACCTTGTCATAAGCTTTCTCAAAGTCTATCTTGAAAACTATTCCATCTAAATTCTTTTTATGCAATTCATGAATTGTTTAAGTGAAGAATAACAACTCCATCAAGAATAAACCTCCCTTGCATAAAAAGCCATTGGGAAGGTCTAACCACCTTTTGAGCTACCCCATAAGCCTATTAGTAACAACTTTAGTAAAAATTTTAAAACTAACATTTAAAAGACAAATCGATTCATCTTTCTGTTGAATTTGTTTAGCGTCCACTTTTTTGGGAAGCAAAGTAATGATCCCAAAATTCAAGCTATAAAGATGAAGTGAACACTTATGAAAATCTGGAACATAGCTAACAAGTCAAATTTAATGATATCCCAAAACACACGATAGAACTCGGCGGGAAGCCGTGCGCCCAGTGCTTTATTATGGTCCATTTGAAAAATTGCTTCCTTCACCTCTTTTTCGATGCTTGATTACGTAAGGTAATTATTTTCCACCTCTGAAACTTGAGGTATGTCATTCACAGCATATCAACCATAGAAACATGATTATTTTGAAGGTCCAAACAAAACTTTATAATAATTAGTGATGTCGTTTTTAATTGTACATACGCCGAATAATTCCTTCCTCTATTGAGTTGAAAAATTCTTTGGCGTCTATGTTTCCCATTCGCAATCAAATGATAATAGCGTATTTCTATCCCCTCTAAAAGAAACTTACGCTTTGGACCTCTGATACCACTAATTTCTTCTTCTCTTAGAAGATGAGCCAATCTCTCATTAGCGACCCTTTTAATATTAAGCTCATGATCGGACAACCTCACAATCTCGACTTTTTATCAAGCTCATCAATTAATAAATTAAGCTCTATTTTTTCTTTTTGTATGTCATTTGATATTTTTAGCCCAACCACGAAGAAAGCTTACGAGAGATCGACCTTACAACGCCAAATTTGTAGGCGGAATGCCCATTAGTATCTTTTTCCACACATACGCCACCAACTCCACGAACCCGTCCCTACCCAACCAACCTAATTCAAATTTGAATAAAGGTGACTTCCTCTAAAAAAGCCGCTTTAGTATTTAAAAGCAAGGCGTGTGGTCGGATAAAGATCTTTCAAGGGCATTCTGGTGACCAAAGGAAATTTAGACTCCCAATCTATATTCATTAAGACCTGTCGAGTTTTTTCAAAGGTAGGATTAGCTAAAGAATTGGCCCAAGTAAATTGTCTTCGATAACGTTATTTCTCTTAAATCCAAATTGTTAATCACAGCATTAAACAAGAAAGGCCACCTATACTCAAAATTAGCATTATTTTTTCATCTGAATGCACGATGATATTAAAATCACCCCAATTAAAATAGGAGGCGATTCTTTCCTACAAGCATGAACAAGTTCGATGAGGAACTTTTCTTTGAATTGAGTTTGAAATTTGCACCATAAACGACCACAAGGATCCATTGGAAATCATCCTCTCTTTTTTTAGATGGAACTTAACATAAAATCACCAACATCAATAGAGCTAATATCGAACACCCGAGTATCCACCCTAAAGGATACCCCGACCGCCCTTGAGGAGGAGAGAAATGCCATAAAAATTCCGCCCACCACAAAGATGGCGAAAGCGAATACCTGAAAAGTCATTTTACAGGTTTCTAGAATGGCCACAAAATCTAAATGTTGTTCCTTAACAAAATCACTAATATAACGATGTTTAGCCAAGTCTCCCAGACCTCTGCTATTCCAAAAAAGACCTTTCATTTTAACTTTAATTTAATTGGCCTATTGTGGAGATTCTTTTTTTTCGACCTCTTTTTATAGGTCACTAAAGTAAAATTGGATTGGTCATCCTCTAAAGTACCATCCAAATCATTGCAGAAGTGGTTGAAGGTAGATAAATCATTGCAATCTAGATTTTCATCTTCTATGTCTTCTACTTCTACAATTTCTTTATTTTTTAACCTTCTTAGTTCAATATTCTTAAGATTGTTAATTGAACTACCAATCTCAGAATTATCAACTCCTAATGATATGCCAATGCTAGTAACTTTTTCAACAAGTTGCTCATCAGAAAAAGACATAAATGAAATATTATTGCGGGACTTACTTGGATTGCTTGAATCAATTTGAGGTTTAGCACTTTTTGCGTCGTATAGCCTTTTGGACGAGGTCATCATCACCAGACTTTGTTTTTTATTACGCTCACTTTGCCGAGGCTCCGCCGTAACCTCCTTGTGAGTCAAGGTGACGAAAAAAACCCTCGACTTTGGAAGAACTAAAGCTCCCTTGCAGTTCTTGTCTAACCCGATTCCATTGCAGTGTTGTAAGGCGAATTTTCACTCCGGAACCTGAGTAAAAATGGTCAACGACCATATTTGAGACATGCATTGGCCTTGTCATCACCCGATTCGCCACCTTCGAGAGAAAAGCCGCCAGAGACTTGGCGTTTAGAGTCCGGCTCCACGAGACTTGGCGTTTTGAGTCCAGCTCACGAGATCAACCAATACACTACCGTGGCCCTTGTTCATTACCAACACTACATTGCCCAGTTCAACTGTGCCTCCAAAATGCGCTTTCGAATGAAGACTTCGGCACCGGCGGCGTCTGGGGGACTGCTCCATAAGTGAAACAGAAGTCACAGCAGCGTGCAAGGGTTGCTCCTGGAGCGAATCAGAAGACATTTCACCGAACTTTTTTATCAAAGCAACTTCATTTGATTTTTCCTGGACAACCGGACTCACAACAGAGCCTTTCGAATCAAAATGAGTCTTACCAGCTTCATAATCCTCAACAGGCTCACTTCTATCTACTGTAGCCCCCTCCTGTGGACCTTTAACAGAATGAAAATCTGTTTCAGTAGGTTCTATCCCAGCAGCAGGAAAGTCTCTCTTTACGTCAACTAACCTCCTGAGTGAAGCACCAGCATCTTTCTCAAAAGAACAAATAGTCGATACCCCATTTGATTCGACCAACTGAACTGGTAAAGCTTTTTTGGCGACCTTATTTGGCCCCTGAGCTAACAAGATAGGCACACCCTTCTTTCTGAAACCATTCTTCACATTCTTTCTGTCCGCCCTCGGAGTAACCCATACGATATCCGACGCCGAAACTCCCAAAGAATTCCCCATATAATTTGAGGTAGACTGATCCTTGCTGATCTCCGAAGCTTTTGGTTGCGAATTGTCCGAACTATTCTTCGGTCGCTTAGAATCCCTGTCTTCCATTTCAGCATCTTTGCCCCTACTTGATTTATCTCCTCCTCATGACCGTCATTCAGATCGGCAACATCGTATTTGTCATCCACATGCATATCTTCTAATTTGAAGAAAATGTCATAGACATTTTCGCCTACCACAATCTCTACACTGGGAGGTATGGCATCTATGTCAAGCACCCCCACCAGCATCAAACCATATCACTTTTACGAACCTTCTCCATATCCACCCGTAAAGCTATGCCAATGATGGATCCTACAGCACAAAGACTCAGAAAATCACGGGCTTCCAAAGGCACACCTACCACTTGAACCCAAACCTTCTGAAGTTGGTACTTAGGTTTAGGCCCCAGATTCCATTCCTCAAATTGTAACACTACTTTATACTCCTTAACATGGACCTCGCCAATAGCCACCATACGAAGCATATCAAGCCTATTAGGAAAATGAACCAAGAACTCATTTTCCCTCTGAATCTCCACCTGTGGCTGCCAATTCACTGGATTTATTCTTTTCAGCTCCGCAATCAGCAAGTCTTCAGCCATAGGAGCCCCAATTATCCGAACAATCCCCGTCTTGTTGTTAACTTTCTTCAGTTTCTTTGTCCCAGGTGTTGGGATGTGGTAAAATCCCAATCCATCAGCACCGAAACCACACAAACTGGCAATAGGCCTCGGTATCAGTGTCAACGGGCACTTATTTGCCAAATGATCAGAGCCCTCACAAATATCACACAGCACAATAGCAGTACAATTATTAATGCCATGTCCTACCCCTTTGCAACGAAAGCAAACTATGTTAGGAGCATCACCTGCAGAACCGCTAATGGCCGGCTGAAAGCCGAACCATCCACGACCCCGACCTCTGCCACCTTCTTCGAATCTCCCGCGACCATTTTTTACTTCTCCGAACCTCCCTCGGCCATTGTTAAACATCCGAGTAGAGTTACTATTGCCAAAACCAACAACCGGAAAACCACCGACCACCAAAAGCTCGCCAAGCCCAGATGACCACTAACACCACCATACACGAGAATTGGCACGAGCCTCTACCACGATTGCTCTGAACACGCCCACCTCCGAACCCAAGCGTTACGCTGTCGAGGAACTGCTCGATGCCACCACCAACGAGCCAAGATTCAAAGAGAAATTACCTCCTAATTGATCATCCACCCGATGCTACCTTGGGGCTGATCACGATTTTGTTTCAAGTGAAAGCCCTATACCAATGCCACCAATTACGCTAGACCCTCTTCTGGACCACCAATGCCCCCAGCGATCGGGAACTTGCCACCGCCGCCATAGCCGCCATCATGACCTCCTGCTCTTCCCGTCGACCATAACGTCAACAAAGGCACGCGATCTCTGTTACTGATACACCTTGACCATGCGAAGCCACCCGAGAAAGTCGCGGAGGAGATCAGCAAGAAGGAGCGCCAGAGGAAATAAACCGAGAGGAACAAGCGAAATTTTCCAGCTTGACCAAAGATTTTCCGGAACCAAGGAAGTCCTCGCCTAGATGGGCCCAAATTTATTAGCGATCGGATCGACTTTAAGCGATCCGATATCAACGGATCAAGATTTGAAAGCACCGATCCACACAATCACCAAAACTTACGGGAATTTCAATTTTGAAAGGACGCCAAACTAGGCACTAAATCCGCACCCTTGAAGCTGTCTATGGCATCGCCAACCGTGAATGGCGGGGACAGCCTAGGAGGAGGTAAAGGCCCCTTCACGATTGAGCACCCTTCACATCACCTTAGCATGATCCGGCGAAAGCCCACCTTACACAGCGACTCTGGCGACGAATAACCCGCATGACAATGGCCTCTCCAAAAGCTAAATCAACTACATCTGTGAAGGCGATACAAGGTCTAGACCCCCAAATCTCCAACACGCAAAGATCTCGCAAACACTAGGCGAGGTAGAAGATAGGACTCCATTACCTTAACGAAAGCTTCAAACTTCTGACGGCCGATTGTAAGTTTTCACCTCATCAGCAACCTCCGCCAAGATGAGATCTTCCTCATCCAAAGAATCACCCTCTTTCAACTGCCAGAACCTCGAACCAATCGCAGCACTAACTACGCGATGGACCTTTGAAAAAGGAATAAAAACCTCGTCGGAGCCACTGGTGGCCGCGGTCGGCAGAGGAGGTCGCTCCTCATCCTTGAAAGAAGGGACGATGGTGGAGGCGCTCGACTCGATTACTTCCCTTGCAGACGAACCCGGCACCATGTCGACCACCAGTGCCGTGTATTCCGTTCCTTGCAGTCTGAATATTTCAAAGGAGTCTGTTACTCACAAGAGAGCAAGATCTTTGATTATCCATCTGTTGGTCAAGAGATGGCACAGCAATGGGTAGAAGAATGGATTTGATAGTGAGAGGACTGGAAGAGTGAGGTGTATCATGGCCGGTGGCAAAAGGAAATACACTCTCATCAAAGATTATGTCTCTAGAAATGTAAATGTGGCATGTGCTTGAATCCAAGCATTTGTAGCCTTTGTGCATGGTACTATAACCAAGAAAGACGCATCGTTGAAACCAAAATTGAAGTTTTCTATCATTGTAAGGGCGTAGATGTGGCCAGCAGGCACAACCAAAAACCCGAAGCATGTTGTAATCAGGTTAGATCCTAGCAAACATTCAATAGGAGTAGAATTATCAATGGTTCTACTGGGAAGACGATTGATTAGGAAGCAAGCGGTTTGGAAGGCTTCATCCCAAAAACGAAGGGGGACAAATGAGTGAGCAAGTAAAGCAAGCCCAGTTTCTACAACATGTCTATGCTTGCATCCAACAACTTCATTTTGCTGATGTGTGTGCGGGCAAGAGACATGATGAGAGATGCCAACTTCCTTAAAAAAGGAATTTAGCTTTTGATATTCTCCACCTAGTCACTTTGAAGACAAATGATTTTCTTGTTTAATAATCTCTCAACATGAGATTGAAACTGAAGAAAATTTTTGCACACATCTGATTTGTGTTTAAGGAGATAGAGCCAAGTAAATTTACTGAAATCATCAATGAAACTAACATAATACTTGTAGCCTCATACTAAGGTTTGGGCAGGACCCCAAACATCAGTGAAAATATGATCTAAATGAGCTACACATACATTATTTGAGGAAGAAAATGGAAGATGATGGCTCTTGGCATGCTGAAAAGCATCACAGATATGTTTATTGGTACTAGCTAAATAAGGAAGATCATTAAACTGTATGACACTGTCGGGACCCCGGATTTCCAAATCCAAGCCCTCTGTGTATTCTGAACTAGTCCCGTGATCAGTAGCTAGTTCACACAGTGGCAACATTAATGAAATCATATCCAGACAACAAGATATCTAAGAAGCAGACAAATTAATATTACTTAGTAGCAACGGACCTTATGGTCAAGGTTTACAGGGTTTGCCACGTAGGGCTTAAGACAAAAGAGTAAACTTGCAGCGGAATAAAACAAACTCGTGGTAGTCATCCGACATGCCCACAAGCAATCGAGTGGAGAACGCATCCTAGTTCACATAGTTTTCAAAATATTTCTCCTCGTAGAACTCGGTGTTCCCTGGTTCTTCCTCGGTGACTGATCAACAATGGCGCAAAGTTGTGAGTACATAAAGTACTCAACAAGTCGTAGGGAAATGTATATAAATAGTATTCATGCAAGACTTTAACAAGGATAGCTTTATGGTTATTTTGCATAAAGAAGTATTAATAGTAAATAGATTGGAAATCACAATTTAAAAGATTAAATACATAAGTAAACAAGTTCTTTGAAATAACTAGTGAACGACCCCGTTCACTTCCCAACCAACAACCAGAACTGACTACTCGAATCCCAACCAAACCATTCCAATATTTTTTAGAAAATCTACCCCTCGTGTGAAATCACCAAGCATTGTCCATAGCGGGGACACGGCTATTGAATAGTTTTACACTCTGCGAGAGGTTGTGCAATTTTGACCCACAAGAGATAATCGTTTGTAATGTCCGTCGACACACTTAGAAGGTGTGCAACTAAATGATTATCACAAGGCTTTTACAAAGCTCTATTTTGACCCGGTTTTGCTCGCTAAGGTTTCACCATTCAGGACCCCCTCTTGCGCCAATTCAACAACCAAAACAGAACCAAATCAAAACATTACTAATTAGTTAGCCAGGTCCACCCCACCATGGACATGTGGTTGTACGGTATGGCCCAGTTCAATGGCGCACAAAGTTAAGTCATTAGTGACTACTCAAGCGAGGCAACCACATCCCAAAATCATCCCCTTTACTGCACGATCATTTGCCTGAATATGAAATCATTTTTGGTTCAACCTAACCATGGCAACCCTTGCCATGGCACAACAAATCTTAATAACAGTGGACTCGCCATAATTCCATATATCATTAGGTCAAATTTATCATTATAGAACATGTGATCATGATCCCATCGTACCTAAGCATGGCTAAGCGTATTTATGGTTTCCCATGTTGGTAACAAAATATGTCCAACTATAATTATCCAACCTTTGGTGTTCAAGGATACATGTCAAGCAATTATTCAAGGTGGCATAATGTCGAATAGGACATTAATTATTCCCGAAAGCAGTTATTATAAAACTAGCAATGCATGTTGATATAAAACAATATAATTTTATAAAGATGGGTTCGACATGATCAAGGTCTACGACTTGCCTTCATTGAAGGTTTGAGTTACTTTGGCCGATGGGTCAAAAATTCTTGGAAAACCGAAATCTATACGCACGAAAGGAACCAAATAAATACAAAAATTCCAAATAAAATCCAAAAATTATCAAATTAGAACCAAAACAAAGGGATAATGAATTTAGGAATGAGAATTGACGGAATCGGAGTTCAGATGAGGGAGAACAAACGTCCGGAATTTGACATCACATGAAATGACATAAATAAGGAAAAGAAAAGAAAAGAGGGAATATCTTGGAATTACTATGATGTTTTCTTTTCACAGAGCAAATGAAATGTGAGCATGACAACAAAGGCCCACTAGCAAGAGAAAGAGAGAAGGTTAGAAGGGGAGGATTCTAAGTATGAGCGGTGGGACCCCACGACCATTGAGCCAAAGCAACAACCAGAGCCAAATCACGAGAGCGAGAAAAAGCGGAAGGAAGCGGCGCCGCGAGTGCGTCGGCTTCGGCAAGAAGGGCGGTGGTGGCCGGACTAAAGGGTCAAAATGGGTTGCCCTGGAACCAAGGAAAGAAGGGGGTTGGCGGTGGCGGCGCAGGTGGCCGAAGGAGGCGTCGGCGCAAGGGGAGGCTATAACATCCCAATTTTCGGGGCTTCTTAAAAAATTTCAAAATAAAAATAACCATTTGGTTTTATTGAATTGCTAAAGCTTAACTTGGAGATTTTTGAAATTAAAAGAAATTTAATATGAATTAATCAAATTTCAACTAATTCAAAATTTGGTTTATTTTGAGTTTATTGGAGTTCTCTGGTATTTAAAAATCCCATTTCTCTGTTGTTCCGAATTCCCATCGGCACGTTCCTTTCCCCGCGTGTCGACCCGCTCCGCCCTTTCGGTTTGAACCATCCTTTCGGTTTTGGCCATCCTCTCGGTTTCGACCACCCTTTGGTTTCGACCATCCTTTTGGTTTTGACCATCCTTTCGGTTTCGACCACCCTTTCAGTTTTGAACCACCCTCTTAGTGTCGACCACCCTCTCGGTTTTGACCGGTAGCATTGAATTGACCGACCACCTATCACCCCTGCTCACCTTTTTCTCCCTCCTATCGCATCATGGCCGTCACAAAAGTCCTCGCGCATTAAATGTCATCCCCTACGCCGCACCCGTTCCCCCTCTTGTCTTCTCCCCTACCTACCCCCATCCCCTCCCTCACCTGTCGGTCGTGCGCCCAAGCCGTGCCACCGTGAATCCCGTCGTTCCATCTTGTCACCCGACCCTCCTCCTTCTTCTATAAATGGAACACCAGGGAGCCCTTTGCCCTCCTCTTATTTTCCCCTCAACTCTCTCCCTCTCTATCTCGTCCTCGTTTCGCCGTTCTTTGAGTTTTGCCACCGCCGGCTGGAGCTCACGCCATCGCCTCTAGCACCGTCGTCTCTACCGTCACTGTTAAAGCCTCTCCGTCGACATTGTCTTCACCTCCAGCTTTGCGAGACCGCGTTCTACCTGAGGCTCCCCTTGTCTTCGCCTAGAGTTCACCAGAGCACCCATGCCTTGCCAGCCTCTCGCCGCCCGCCTCGTCGGCACTGCGTTGCGGCCGGTCAGACCCCTCCTCTTATACCCGCGTCAATTCGTGCCCCAGAGCTCCTTGAAGCAATCCCCTCACTCAACTTCAGTTTTATTCCACAGGAGCCCCCGCATTTCCTCTTATCATTCAGTCCCGACCGACCCCTTCATCGCTGTCCTTCTTCACCTTCGACCGCGAGCTTCTCCACAGCCGTTCGCTGTCCACCGACCACCTTCGGCCTTTCTCTCGATCTTGGTGAGCTCCCCGTGCCTTGTTCTCCCTCAACCTCCTTCCGACCACTTGTAGTCAAACCTCCTTCTGACCAGGTAGTCGAACCTCCTTCCTACTAGGTAGTCAAACCTCCTTCCGACCACCTATAGTCAAACCTCCTTCCGACCAGTTAGTCAAACCTCCTTTTGACCACCTTTGGTCGAACCTCCTTCCAACCAGGTAGTCGAACCTCCTTCCGACCACCCGTAGTCGAACCTCCTTCCGACTAGGTAGTTGAACCTCCTTCCGACCACCTGTAGTCGAACCTCCTTTTGACCATGTGATTTCAAAACTTCTGAGATCCTATTCTCCTTCGTCCGAGCTCCGATTCGAGTGATTCAAGTTTCTAAATTTGTCTAAATTTACTGCCTTTCTCTTGGTTCTAATTTGGTAATTTTTGGGTTTTATTTGGAATTGTTTTATTTATTTGGCCCTTTTCGAACGTATAGATTCCGACGTTTCCGAAGAATTCTTGGACCCGACAACCGAAGCATCTCAACTCTTCAACGAAGGCAAGTCATTGACCTTTGATCATGTCGTACCCATTTTATAAAACTATATTGATTTATATCGACATGCATTGCTAAGTTTATAATAAATACTTTTGGGAATAGTTAAATGCCTAATTGTCATTATGCCTCCTTGTATAATTGCTATTGACATGTACCCTTGAATGATATAAATCCTTGGACACCACAAGATGGTTAATTATTATTTGGACATTATTGTACTACCAACATGGGTCATATCGTGCTTAGCCATGCTTTAGTCGTGCGATGGGATTCACGATCACATATTCTTAAATGATTAAATTTGACTAAAGGAAATATGGAATTGTGGCACGGCCACTGTTATTAAAAGTTGTTGTGCTATGGCAAGGGTTGCCATTTGGTCGGGTTGAACCGAAAATAATTTCATACTCAGGCGAATGATCATGCAGTGAAGAGGGTGCGGGAAGCACATTGGGATGAGGATGTTTCGCCTGAGTAGTCACTAAGGACTTAACTTTATGCGCCATTGATCTGGCCATACCGTACAACCACAAGTCTATTTATGGGGTGGACCTAGCTAACTAATTAGCAATGTTTTGAGTCTGTTATGTTTGGGTTGATAAGTGGCACAAGATGGGGCCGGGACGATGAATCCTTAACGAGCAAAACCGAGTCAAAACAGCGCTTTATAAAAGCCTTGTGATATTCTATTAGTCGCACACCTCGGAAGTGTGTGAACGGATAGTATAAGATAATTATCTCTTCTGGGTCAAGCAGTACAACCTCTGTAGAGTGTAAAACTATTCGAATAGCTGTGTCCCCGGTTATGGAAAATGCTTGGTGATTTCACACGAGGGGTAGATTTTCTAAAAAATGTTGGGTTGGATGGATCCGAGTAGTTGGTTTTGGTTGATGGTTGGGAAGTGAACGGGTGTTCACTAGTTGTTGCAAAGAAACTTGATTATTTATGTATTGATCTTTCAATTTGTGCTTTACAATCTACTTACTTATTTACTGTAAATATTGCTCTCTGCAAAATAGCCATAAAGCTATCCTTGTCAAGCCTGGCATGAATACTACCTGCATACGTTTCCCTATGAATTGCTGAGTACTTTAAGTAATCACGGCTTTACGCCATTTGTTGATCAGTTGCCGAAGAAGACCTGGGGAGCACCGAGTTCTACGAGGAAGATTACTTCGAAGACTACGCGAACTAGGTCATGTCCTCCACTCGATTGCATGTGGGCATGTCGGATGGCTACCATGAGTGGTTTCTTTATGCTACAAGTTTACTCTGTTGTAGTTAAGCCCTACGTGGCAAACTCTGTAAAACTTGACCATAAGGTCCTTTTTCTACTAAGTAATATTAATTCGTCTTTTCTTAGCTATCATGTTGTATGGATATGATTTCGTCATTGTTGCAACTGTGTGGACTAACTACTGATCATGTGACTAGTTTAGAATACACCGAGGGTACTGGAGTTACATATCTAGGGTCCCGACAAGAGATGGTATCGAGCCAAATCGGTTGTAGGGCCTTAACCATAGTTAGCATGGTCGTTTTAGTCAAAGGTTTGAAATTTTATTTTATAAATCAAACCAACCAATTGATGAATAGTTATTCTTCTCTCGTCTTATCCTATTCTGTTCTCATCTTATTCTAATCTCTTCTCATCTCATTCTTAGGTTCTTACATCTTACCTTTTCTAAAACTTTGTTTCCGAATTTAAAGTGACCCTCTCACCTCAGTAATCTCAATAGGATCGATTCTTCAGTGATTAAAGCGATGGATGCCCTAGAAGTTTCAAGATCTGTTGTTTTGTTTCAAAGTTGATTGTCCATTTAAGTTAGGTTAGGAGTGCTTTAGCGGAGTTGTCCTTCTTTGTTTAGTATCGTTAGCCCGTGTAATAGGATCTTCTGCTTGAGCTTTGTTGCTTCTTAATAGCTTCTAGCTATTTGTTCCTTGGGTTTAACCGACTTTCCCCAGCTAGGTTGTTTTGTCCTTCTCCCTTGTTCTCTCTCGTCTTTTGTGCTTTTCCCTCTCACCTATCATGCTTTCTCCTTCTCATCTATTAAACCGGGAAGCACTGATGAAGAAGGTTCAAACATGCAAGTCACTTGGAAGCTATTCTTGTTGGGTTTAACCAGTGTGTTTGGATGCCAAGCTAGGTAATTTTGGGGAATCATTTATCAATAAGACTGATTTTGGGATTTGAAAATTTTAAAGATTTGCCGATGTTATAAGAAGTCAATGTGAATACTAGAGTATGATGATGGATATACCTTGACTATAAATGGTTTAAAGAATAGCATATTGGTGGATTATATAGAATATGAAGAAAGAAAATGACCGTGGAGGAAAATTGAATTGACCTTGAAGAGCATCTAAACTTGAAGCACTGATTTGATTATCTGGTATCGCAAGGAGAAATTGGATTGAAAATAAATCTTAAGTTGAATTAAGATGATGATTGGATTTGTCAGAGAAATTGAAGTGAGAAATGTGGGCAGTAAAGGAAGAGAGCAGAATGCGAAAAGAATTGGATTTTTCATATCGATTCATGATGTTAATTTTGGTAGAGTTGGTTAAATCTTGGTTGGATTATAGAAATACATGATTATTGTTAATATTGGATTATTGGAGATTGGATCATAGAAATATATCCTGGATGAATTATAGAAATAGATCTTGATTGGATTATAGAAATATGATTGTTGAAGATTGGATTATAGGACCGCCAATTTGATGAAGTTGATTTCGGTGGATTAGGTTGAATAAAGAAGTATGGAATTAATTGGGTATGTTGGTCATATTGGATTTAATTGGATATGATTAAATACAGAAGTGGATTTAAAAGGAATCTATGTCTTGATCGGATTATAGAGTTGTATGATTGTTTGATATTGGAATATATAATTGACGAATATTTTACTGATATTGGAGTGGGCCTAAATAATTGTTGGATTGATGGATATCTTACTAATATTGGAGCTGATCAAAATAATTGTTGGATAAATGGTGATAAAATAATTTGGCGGATTGAATTTGAACTTATGGATTACAAGTAGTCATTTGGACAGCTCTATAAAGGACGCATTGGATTTATATAAAGAAATTCTGGAGGATTGCGATTGATAAAGGTGCTTGAGATATTAAGTGGATGATATTGTGGGTTTAGTTAAGAACTTTGGAGAAAGCCATTGCGTGATTATCATGTTTGGGAGAATTTTTATTTCAAAAATGGATATAGTGAAGTTCAGCATGATCTTGGAGTTTGTTGGGTTGGAAGATTCGATTATTGTTACTAGATTTTGTGGATTTATGCAGTGAAGAAATCATGCAATCAAAGTGGTGACTTTGTTGAGCTATTCAAGCTTATGTCCAAGAGAGATTGTGAATTATGTTGTCTTATCGATAGAATGTGAGATTGATTGAATGATTGGATTTTAATTGGGTGACTTTATGTTATGATAGATTGGTGGATTTCAATAATAATGAGAATTGGATCCAGCAATTTGGAAAACATATTTATAGCTTTTAGTTGGCACTCTAGTACATGGTTGGGATCCAGCAGTTTGGCATCAGTTTACTAAGTTGGAGCTACCACTGCAGCTGTCAGAGGTGCACAACATCTCTCCTTCGGGCCACAGTAGAAGAAATGCCTCAGGGTACTAGAAGAGCGGAGGTCTCTGAAGGAAATCGATTTAAAGAAGGATCTCACCAACTAGGGTTACCTAACCAAAAATTTCGAAGAGGTTGAAAGTCCTACTGGGAACAAGACCTTGTAACTCTGCGAAGAGCAATGAAGCAATCGATCAGAGAAGAAAGCAACCTAGAAACCAAGAGCCGAGTTTCCTGACCTTTCTTTCTAGTCTCTCCGAATCTTGGGGTTGAGATTCCGTTTAAGGGGGGTAGGTTTGTAACATCCCAATTTTCAGGGCTTCTTGAAAATTTTCAAAATAAAAATAACCATTTGGTTTTGTTGAATTGCTAAAGCTTAACTTGGAGATTTTTGAAATTAAAAGCAATTTAATATGAATTAATCAAACTTCAACTAATTCAAAATTTGGTTTATTTTGAGTTTATTGGAGTTCTCTGGTATTTAAAATCTCATTTCTCTGTTGTTCCAAATTCCCGTCAACCCGTTCCTTTCCCCGTGTGCCAACGCTCTCCACAGTTTCATTTTGAACCATCCTTTCGGTTTCGACCATCCTTTCGGTTTCGACCATCCTCTTGGTTTCAACCGCGCTTTTGGTTTCGACCATCCTTTCGATTTTGAACCACCCTCTCGGTGTCGACCACCCTCTCGGTTTTGACCACCCTCTCGGTTTTGACCAGCCGCTCGGTTTTGACCAGCCCCGCCTGTCAGCCCCCTTGCTCACTTTTTTCTTCCTCTCGTCGCATCATGGCCGTCGCAAAAGTCCTCGCACATTAAATGCCGTCCCCTCCGCCACGCCTGCTTCCCCTCTTGTCTCCTCCCTACACCGCCCCCATCCCTCCCTCACCTCTGGGTCAGGCACCCAAGCCGCGCCACCATGAATCCCGCCACTCCATCTTGTCACCCGGTCCTCCTCCTTCCTCTATAAATGGAGCACTAGGGAGCCCTTTGCCCTCCTCTTGTTTTCCCCCCAACTCTCTCCCTCCCTCTCTCTCTCTCGTACTCGTTTCAACGTGCTTCGAGTTTCACCGCCACCGGCTGGAGCTCACGCCATTGCCTCTAGCACCGTCGCCTCTACCGCCGCCGTCAATGCCTCTCCGTCGACGTTGTCTTCGCCTCGGACTTCGTGAGACCGCGTTCTACCCAAGGCTCCCCTTATCTTCACCGGGAGTTCACTAGAGCGCCTGTGCCATCTTCGACCGCCTCACCCGCCCACCTGCATCAGCACCCGAGTTGCAGCTAGTGCAGCCCCCTCCTCTTCTACCCACATCAATTCGTGCCCCAGAGCTCCTTGAAGCAATCCCCACACTCAACTTCGGTTTTGTTCCACAGGAATCACCGTATTTCCTCTTCTCTTTCAGTCCCGGCCGACCCCTTCATCACTGTACTTCTTCACCTACGACCACGAGCTTCCCCACTGTCGTTCGCCATCCATCGACCTCCTCCGGCCTCTCTCTCGGTCTTGGTGAGCTCCCCATGCCCTGTTCTCCCTCAAGCTCCTTCCGACCACAGTAGTCGAACCTCCGTCCGACCAGGTAGTCGAACCTCCTTCCGACCACCTGTAGTCGAACCTCCATCCGACCAGGTAGTCAAACCACCTTCCGACCACCTGTAGTCGAACCTCCTTTCGACCATGTGATTTGAAAACTTCTGCGAGCCCGTTTTCCTTCGAACGAGCTTCGATTCGAGTGATTCAAGTTTCTAAATTCAGTGCATTTCTCTTGGTTCTATTTTGGTAATTTTTAGTTTTTATTTGGAATTGTTTTATTTATTTGGCCCTTTTCGCACGTATAGATTTCGGCGTTTCCAAAGAATTCTTGGACCCGACGACCGAAGCATCTCAACTCTTCAACAAAGGCAAGTCGTAGACCTTTGATCATGTCGTACCCATTTTATAAAACTATATTGATTTATATCAACATGCATTGCTAAGTTTATGATAAATGCTTTCGAGAATAGTTAAATGCCTAATTGTCATTATGCCTCCTTGTATAATTGCTATTGGCATGTACCTTGAATGACATAAATCCTTGGACACCACAGGATGGTTAATTATTAGTTGGACATTATTGTACTACCAACATGGGTCGTATCATGCTTAGCCATGCTTTAGTCGAGCGATGGGATTCACGATCACATATTCTTAAATGATTAAATTTGACTAAAGGAAATATGGAATTTGTGGCGTGGCCACTGTTATTAAAAGTTGTTGTGCCATGGCAAGGCTCGCCATTTGGTTGGGTTAAACCGAAAATGATTTCATACGCAGACGAATGATCGTGCAATAAAGGGGGTGCGAGAAGCACTTTGGGATGAGGATGTTTTGCCTAAGTAGTCACTAAGGACTTAACTTTGTGTGCCATTGATCTGGGACATACCGTACAACCACAAGTCTATTTATGGGGTGGACCTGGCTAACTAATTAGCTATGTTTTGAGTCGGTTCCGTTTGGGTTGATATGTGGTGCAAGACGAGGTCGTGACAGCGAATCCTTAGTGAGTAGAACCGAGTCAAAACGGAGCTTTGTAAAAGCCTTGTGATAATTTCTTAGTCACACACCTTAGAAGTGTGTGAGCGGACAGTATAAGATGATTATCTCTTGTGGGTCATGATGTACAACCTCTGCAGATTGTAAAACTATTCGAATAGCCGTGTCCCCGGTTATGGATAATGCTTGGTGATTTCACACGAGGGGTAGATTTTCTCAAAAATGTTTTGTTGGATGGATCCAAGTAGTTGGTTTTGGTTGATGGTTGGGAAGTGAACGGGTGTTCACTAGTTGTTGCAAAGAAACTTGATTACTTATGTATTGATCTTTCAAATTGTGCTTTACAATCTACTTATTGTATTTACTGTAAATATTGCTTTCTACAAAATAGCCATAAAGATGTCCTTACAAGCCTTGCATGATGAATACTACTTGCATACGTTTTCTTACGACTAGCTGAGTACTTTCAGCACTCATAGCTTTACGCCATTTGTTGATCAGTTGCCGAAGAAGACACGGGGAGCACCGAGTTCTACGAAGAAGATTACTTCGAAGACTACGCGAACTAGGTCGCGTCCTCCACTCGATTGCCTGTGGGCATGTCGGATGGCAACCACAAGTGGTTTCTTTCCGCTGCAAGTTTACTCTGTTGTCGTTAAGCCCTGAGTGGCAAACTCTATAAAACTTGACCATAAGGTCCTTTTGCTACTAAGTAATATTGATTTGCCTTTTCTTAGCTATCTTGTTGTACGGATATGATTTCATCATTGTTGTAACTGTGTGGACTAGCTATTGATCATGGAACTAGTTTAGAATACACAGAGGGTCCCGGAGTTGCATATCTAGGGTCCCGATAGAGGCGCACGGTGGCCGTGGGCTGGGCGGGGCTCCGACGAAGGGGTGGCATCCTAGGGGAGTTAGCGTGAGCATGAGGTGCGCCTCGGCGAGGGGAATGACATGGACCGGTTGATTCAACTAGGGAAGGCCCGAGGAGGCAACGCAACGATGGTGGGCGGCGCAAGGAAAGGAGTGGCGGTGACGGCATTCCACAGTGAAGAAGATGAATTGAGGTGGGGGATGGGTGGAGGAGGTTCGGGAACGTGTCGTGACGCAGGTAGGGGGTGAATCACTGACCGGAGAGGGAGATCAAGTGGAGGTGGCAGTGGCCGGAGTTGGAGAAGAGAGAGAGAACTTGCAGTAGGGAGCTACGGTTGGGGAAAAGAAAGGGAGGAGAGGAGTGGGAGTAGGTAGACCGGTTGGCTTTTATAGAGGAAGGTGGGGGCGGTGTGCATGGGAGGCAGGCGATCGTCGACTCAGCGGCCTTGCATGGGCGAGGCATGGGCGGAGGCGGGGGAGGAGGCGGGGGATGGGCGCCTTGGTCTTGAGGCGTGTAGCATGCAATGGCGCAAGGAGGCTGTGGGCGAGAGGATGGGCGTGACGTGGTGTTGAGGAAGCGGCAAGCGTGGCACGCGGGCAACATGGCGGGAACATGCGGCACTCGGCCAGAAGAATAGAGAGCAAGAGGAAAAAGAAAGAAGAGAGAGAAAAGGAAAGGAAAGAAAGAAAAAGGAGAAAAGAAAAAGAAAATCTAAAAATAAAATAAATTCATAAAATTCAAGAAAATACATAAAAATCGTTGGAACTGAATAGATTGAATAAAATAATTATGAATTTAATTGTAGTTTATTGTAATCATTTAAAATGTTTTCATTTTCGAAATTTCAAATTAAGCTTTAAATTAATCCATTAAAATGCAAATGATTTATTTTAATTTTAATGTTTCCATAAGACTTTGAAAAACAAGAGAACTGGAAGAAAAAAAGAACTCAAAGGAAATAACAACAAGGTCTTGGAAAAAGGAAATCCTAGATAAAACCGTAAAATCAAATAAAACAATTTTTATTTAATTGAATTTTGGATTACTCACATTAAATTGTTTTTAATTCATGAAATTTCAAATTAAGCATTAATAATTAAAGAAAATTTAATTGGTGATTTTTATTTTGAAAATTTCAAAAAAGACCCAAAAATTGGGATGTTACAGACGAGCTGAACGATAGAAAAGGCTGGATGTCCAAGACATGAGTGCCACTTCTCAGGTGTGATCTTGACACTGGTGTAGACATGCTTGACTGAATTGCTGGAAGGAAAAGTGTAGAGGCCTCCGGTGCACTTTCCCATAACAAGAGGCTTCTTCGTAACCTGATCCATTGCGACAAAGAAATAAGGATGAAATTTGAGAAAGGCATTGTTGTCACTGGCTAGTTTATGAACTAAGAGAAGACTTTTGTTGGCTTGAGGAACATGAAGGACATTATGTAGATGTAATGGAACAGAGGGGGTTTGAAAGAGAGTATGACCAACATGACGAATAATCATACCTGATCCACTCATAGTCTGAACATGATCCTTGCTGAGTACTTCTCCTTGACATTGAGGTTGTCGAGATCACCGGTTATGTGGTCAACGACTCCTGAATCAGCGTAACAATTGGTGTCAATGGTGTAAGAGGACACTACAACTGCAACACAAGGTTCATGAGCTTGAAACCAGTGAAAAACTTACCATGAAATTTCACGTGTAGAATCACCGTGTAGAAGTTACAGGTAGTCCAGTAAAATTCAAACCTCCTCTGAAAATTTCGGTTTTGATGAATTTTGTCCAAAAAAATTTGAATTTGCTTGAATTTTGTTCGAATTTGATTTTTTTTTTAATTTAAAATCCAAAAAATTCAAATCTTTTTTGAAAATTTAGTAAAATTTGGCCGAAATTCGATTTTCACGGTTCTGGCCTTACCGCCGGTCCCAAAATTTTTTTCAACCGTAATGAAAACACTTGCTTGAAACCGTGATCAAATCTGTGATAGCACTTGAACACAAGGTGTCCAACTTTTCCACAAAGTTGACACACCGGTCTCCCTTCGTTGGAGCACTGTTGAGGTGCGCCCTTGCCTTGGTTGCCGCACTGGTCCACCTCGGCCACTGTCGCCACCATGGCCAAGACCACGACCACGGTTTTCGAAGTGATTTCCATTGTTGCATGACGCAAGGTTTGCCGATGAATCAGTCTCCTGATAAAATAGCATTGTTGTGTGCATAGCGCATCTCATAACTAACAAGATGTGCATAGAGATCATTGAGAGAAATAACATTGGAATGAGTAATGACAGAGGTAACAAGAGCATCAAACTCATTATCAAGGCTGATAAGGATGTACGGGATGACTTCCTCATCATGAAGAGGTACGCCAATGGATGTCAGCGTGTCTGTTAGATGCTTGACCCTATTGAAGTAGCTGGTGATCGGTTCTTCTTCCTTCTTGCGGGAGTTCGCCAGTTGTCTCCGAATCTGCATGATTCTCGCACGGAAACAATAGGCAAACATGCATTCCAGAGCAGCCCACACCACATGGGACGTGGTGAGTAAGAGAACCTGCAAGAGTACTTTTGGTGCTAGAAAGGGGAGCAATGTGCTCAGGGTGATCTGATCCTATTGGATCCACGCCGAGTACACTAGATTTGGCACCTGGTCTTCTTGGCCTTCTTTGGTCTAAGTGACCGTCGATACAGGGTAGAGAATAGAGCCATCGACATAGCCTAGCCGTTGTTGTCCATGGAGATAGGGCATCAGCTGTGCTTTCCATAGAAGATAGTTGTCCCAAAAAAGCTTTACATTGACGAGGTGCGAAAAGGAAAGTGTAGGGAGGATGCCGGCGATGGCACTTGAGGAGCTGGCTGAACTGGGGGAAGCTATAATAAGCCATGCCATCTTGTTGGAGTTTTAGGGCTCTGATACCATGTCAAAAGACCTGATGCTAATAGGTTTAAGAAGAAAAATAGTTGTGCACACTACTACAAAAAGGCTAATACTGGACGCCTCATCATAGACAGTTTTTCAAAACCATCAGTGTTAATGGTAATCACAGACGGTTTTACCAGCGCAACCATCTCTATTACTGGATACGCTAAGAACCGTCTGTGATGAGATAATATCATAGACGGTTCGTATTAAGAACCGTCTGTGAAGTATCACAGACGACTCGCAATACAAACCGTCTGTGATATGTCATCTTATCACAGACAATTCGTATCACCAACCGTCAGTGATACTTTCACGAGCGGTTCTTATACTGAACCTATGCGTGATAAGTATCTCATCACAAAGTAATGGTAAAATCACAAAGAAAGGAAAATTCCAAGCCATGGTAAAATCACAGAGTAAGGAAAATTCCGATCATCATAGATGTTTTTTGTATGAAACCGTCTGTGAAGTATTACGGTCATCACAGATGATTTTTGTATGAAACTATCTATGATTCGCAGCGGAGAGCAAAAATTTTGAGCAGCGTCTGCGGGAAGCAAACTGTTTTGGCGCTGTCCTTATATATTATAGCCACCCACCTTGCTTTCCATCGCTCTCCTCTCCCTCCCCACACCGACCACCCTCGATCCCCCATCGTGGTTCGGCAAGAGACACACCGCCCTTAAACGACGAAGAAGCGAGGATCTGGAGGAGCTCCTTGTCTGCCGTAGGAGGTAGACTGCCGGAAGGTACGTGTACATCCCCAAAACATACACAATTTATTGGTTGTTTGTTGTAAAAAAAAAAGATCTTAATTTTATGTTACCTAAAGTCGGAGCGCCGCCAGAGGTTTTCGGTCGTCTCTCCTTCCTTGCCGACGAGCTTGAGTCAAACTCGGACAACATGCAAGAAAAACTTGTGATATGCTGGTAAGGTACAGAGAGGAGCTCACAAAACCAATCCAAGAAGCCGATAAGTTCTTCGAGAGCTTGGAGGCACAGATGGTTTCTAGCTAGTTTAACTTTGTAACTTTATTCTTTTTTTCCCATTCGGAGGGGCGTTTGTGAAACCTTTTTGTTTCCCTTTCCTATAATGTGTTTGCCATCATAATTTTAATTGGATTTTAGTTGTCTTGCTAGAGGTTGCATATGGAAACTACTGTCCAGCAATTGATTGGTTTGGCTCAGAATTTGAATTTTTTTTTCCGTAATAGAAAAACCTATCACAGATGGTTCTGATAGTTTTTTTTTCAAAAACGGTTAAAAAAAACCCGTCTGTGATGACTGCGTGTTACCACAGACACATAAATCCAGACGGTTCAGAAACCGTCTGTGATAACGGTTTAGAACCATCTGTGATGACCTTTTCTGTAGTAATGGCACACCCAGCACGGTTGCGATGTTGCGTATTTATGTACGGCAATGATGTTGCCGAACGAGCTACAATGCCATCGGCAACAGCCTAAGATTTACACGGTTAAGATTACAAGCATTCAACTGAATATCTAAACCGAATACAAGATCTCCCAATTACACTAACCCATTACTTTCAACAGTGATGTCATGGGAATGGGTTCACTTAATTCCATGACGTCACCCTTCAAAAAAAAAAAAACCCCATGGCGTCTTACTTTGACTTCCAGCCGGTTGCATCAGCATAGCTTGCCGGCACTCCTATATAGTGTGTGCTCAGCTCCTCGCCGGCGGCCGGCTGTCCTCTCGCTGGTACGCGCCAATTAAGACGGCCGTTTGTGCTTGGCCATTGATCAGAGGTAATTATCACTTGTCTAAGCATTTGTTCATATCATTCGTCTAGCTTTAAGCTTTTGTTCACAGTTATTAGAAAAAGAAGAAAAACTTTTGTTCACAAACCGCGTGAATTCTGCTGATTGATCAGATACTATTTGTGTGCTAGCTAGAATTGATTCGATCAGATAACTTAATTAGCTGCTGTCCGCCTGTCCCCTTTTCTGATTTGTGATCCTTGGACCTTGGGGCCCCTTTATATAGGGTTCTGAAGAAAACTCCCAACCCTGTGGCGCACTTACTTTAGCCAAAACTTTCACTTCTTCTGAATCTTCCTGAAGGAACAGAGAAGGAAGCAAGCCTTGAGAAAAGGAATAGCAGAAGTTCAAAATAATAATCCTTCAGGTACTTCAAATACCAACATGCAATTGATATTTGCCAACGTTTTCTGACTATCTATGTCTTCCACGCGTTTGTATCTATGCATATAATCAAGATCTAAATTCGAGCTGGCCATGAAAGTCACTGCGATTGGGCAATGTCTATTGTTGCTCATGGCTTGCAGTGCACAAGCCATCGTCCGCAGCTCCTTGTTCGGAAACGAGACAGACCGGTTGTCTCTACTTGAATTCAAGAAAGCAATCGGTCTTGATCCCCAGCAAGCCCTGATGTCCTGGAATGATAGCACCCACTTCTGCAATTGGGAAGGTGTCTTGTGCAGCGCGAAGAATTCACGTCGTGTCATTTCTCTTAATCTTACAAACAGAGGTTTAGTAGGGCAAATCTCTCCCTCATTTGGAAACCTAACATTCCTAAAATTTCTTGTCCTAGCTAAAAACGCATTCACTGGAGAGATCCCTCCATTCCTTGGCCACCTGCAACGCCTCCAAAGCCTCACTTTTAGTTATAACAAATTACAAGGAAAGATACCTGATTTTGCGAACTGTTACCTGATTTTGCGAACTGTTCCAACCTCGAGGTGCTGCAGCTGGATCGCAATAATCTAATGGGACAATTTCCTAATTTGCCTCCTCAGCTTCAAGAACTGATACTTCATGTTAATAATCTTACTGGAACCATCCCTCCTTCTTTTGCCAATATCACAACACTAAATAAGCTTGGCTGTGCGTTTAATAATATCGAGGGCAACATCCCGAATGATATTGCAAAGTTGCCCAGGCTTCAGTATCTTTCAGTCAATACCAATAAGTTAGCAGGTAGGTTTCAACCAGCCATCTTGAATGCTTCTACTCTTGCTACTCTTGTAACGTCCCGTTTTCGAACGGCGAATAGTGTTTACCATTTGGTTTTCTATTTTAGAAAATCTGGATCCGACAACTCTTGACCTTGGTGTCAATGATCTAAGCGGAGAGGTAACATCTCCTTGCAATTCGCTAAGTGAACAGTTCCATGTGCTGAGCATAACCCTTCGTTAAACATCTCCCTCGCCGAACATATATGTAAGCAATAACCTAAATCTAATATCCATCCATTAGAAGTACCTGATTGACTGACGACTAGTATATCTAGAATAATCTTTCACTACCGCCACTAAGCATGCTCCCTTTATTTGCTTGAAACTTGAACAATCCTTTATCATATGATCCTTCCTCGTCACATAGATAGCATACACGTGTGTCAATGCTCTTGCCCTTCTTCTTCCTGTGACTTTTACTTTTTCCTGCAACACATACGGCAGTCAATGCTTGATCACCCGAGGATAAAAAATATGATGGCTTCTTCAAGGACTCCGCCTCCAATAGATATGTTGCTGCCTCATTAAAGTTGATAGTGTTTTTCCCGACAAGAATATTCATCACCAATTGCTCCCATAATAGTGGTAGAGATGACATCAATATGATGACCTTGTTGTTCTTCTCAATTTTCTCATCTACACTAGTCGGTTGTATGATAAGTTTGTTGAAGACATTGAGATGGTCAACGAACTGTGCGCCTTCCTCCATGCGCAACCTGTTTCGTTGCTGCTTCAGCACCCATCAATTTGTCAGCGACTTTGCCATATACAATTATTCTAAGTCACTCCAAAAAAAATTTGGTAAATTTTCCTTAATCACCAAGTACTTTACCTCATCGGAGAGACATAGACGGATTGTACTAACAACCTTCCGCTCCATCACCTTCCATTCTTCAGCGGACGTCTTTTCTAGTTTATCCCCTTCAAGAGCATCGATTAACCCTTGCTGGACAAGGACATCCTTCATCACACATTGCCACACACTGAAATTTCTTCCGCCGTCAAATTTCTCCACTTGATTCCACATCGTCGACATAGATCTTGATTTTGTGCCACCTGAACTTTGTCAACCTTCTCACAAATCTGATTAATCTGGCCATGGCACTGATACCACTTGTTTTACTCTAATACCCCTTTTATGCACAGTAGCCCCCAAATCGGATCAGAGTTACGAGATACGGTACGAGCGTGTACAATATCAAGAACGAAGTAGATAAATCTCATAGAAAGAACTAAATAACAACGACGAAATAATAACGAGAGATAAAGATTTTGTGGAACCGACCGCAAATTCTTTAAGCACAACCTCAAAAGAGTACAAGGGATTGTCGCTCACTCTCATGAACTTTTTAGGACCCTCGAATACTTGCACTATACAAGAATCTAATGCTAAAGTATTCTAGCCTCTAATCCTCTCTTGCTTAGGATGAGTTGGTTTGTGGCTTGTATTCTTCATAACCACCTCTCATGGCTTTATATAGTGTCCCATAGTTCTTCTAAAAAAGAAGTAGAAATCATAATTCTATTAAGATTCATCTAGGAATCCTTGTCACACACTTCTCCGAGCCTAGTTGACTAGGATACACTCAAGAGTGAAGAAAAATGCATGCTCAGCATTCGAGCCCACCAACTACTCAATGTCATCGAGTCAGCTTAGCAGTAGGTGATTAACCTATAAATTAAGAAACTACGCGCCAGGCTGCGCATGCCTATATACCGCACTGCCGTACTCTAGCTTTAACTTTTGTTCACAAACTGCATGCGTTCTGCTAATTGATCTGAAGCTATTTGTGTGCAAGCTAGAATTGAATAGATCCTGCAATCTAAGCTGCTCCTTTTTTGTGTGTACATATATAGGGATCTGAAGAAAATGCTCAACTCTGTGTAGCACTTGCATTAGTCAAGAGTTTCACTTGTATTGAAATCTTCTTTGAAGGAACAGGCGAAAAGCAAGCATTGAGGAAAGGAATAGTGAAGTGAAACTAAACCATTCTATTCGGTACTTAAATACCAACCAACCAACGACTAAGTGAAGATTTGTCAACATTTTACGATCATCTAAAACTCCCCTCTTTTCTCTATTCATACAACCAAGATCTAGATTCGACCAAGGTATAATGAAGGACATCGCAATTGGACAATTTGTGTTGGTGCTCATGGCCTACAGCGCACACGTCGTCATCTGCAGCTCATTATATGGGAACAAGACAGATCGGTTGTTACTGCTTGATTTCAAGAATGCAGTCAGTCATGATCCACAGCAAGCCTTGAAGTCCTGGAATGACAGTGCCCACTTCTGCACTTGGGAAGGTGTCTCCTGTAGCTTGAAGAAACCACGTCGTGTCACTTCTATTAATCTTACAAATCGAGGTCTAGTAGGGCACATCTCTCCGTCACTCGGAAACCTCACATTCCTAAGACATCTGTTCCTACCGACAAATACACTCAATGGACAAATCCCTTCGTCCCTTGGTCACCTGCATCACCTTGAATCCCTCTACTTGAGTAATAACACACTACAAGGTTCCATACCTGATTTCGCCAACTGTTCTCGTCTCAACATCATAGAGATAGATCACAACCACCTAGTTGGGCAAATACCTGGACAGATCAATCTGCCTCCTCTCCTTCAAGACTTGCAGCTTTCATTTAATAATCTTACGGGAACCATCCCTTCTTCCCTTGCAAATATCACGACACTTGATAAGCTTAGCATCGTGTTTAACTCTATCGAGGGCAATGTGCCATATGAAATTGGAAAGTTGCCCAAAGTGCGATATCTGTACTTGGGTTCAAATAAGCTGTCAGGTACGTTCCAGCTAACCCTCCAGAACCTATCTTCTCTTGTTGGACTTAATCTCGCTTTGAACAATCTATATGGAGAGCTACCATCCACGTTAGGTACTTCCCTACCCAACCTCCAAAGGCTCTTATTAGAAAACAACAGCTTTGAAGGGCACATCCCTAACTCAGTGGTCAATGTCTCTAATTTAATTTTCTTGGATATGTCACGCAATAAGTTGTCTGGAGTTATTCCTAGTTCTATCGGTAAGCTGAAGAAACTCCTGTATTTGAATCTTCCGTTGAATCAACTCCAAGCACGTGACAAACAACAATGGGAGTTCATGGATAGCTTAAGCAATTGCACTGAATTGTATTATTTGTCACTAGCAGGGAATCGTCTAGAAGGCCATGTACCAAATTCATTAGGCAACCTTTCCACTCAGCTTCAATATCTATATTTTGGACACAATCAACTATCAGGGGGTTTCCCTTCCGGCATAGCAAACTTTCCCAACCTAATCTTGTTAGGATTGGTTGACAATCAATTCACAGGTGTCGTTCCAGATTGGCTTCGAACTCTGCAAAAGTTACAAGGAATAAGCTTACTTGACAACATCTTCACGGGGTTTATTCCAAAGTCCCTTTCAAATTTGTCTCAATTGGGCTTCTCTATCTAGGCTCTAACAAGTTTGATGGGAACATACACTCAGGTTTGGGAAACCTCCAAGTGCTTGAAGTATTGAGCATACCCAACAACAATCTTCAAGGTAGCATACCAAAGGAGATCTTTGCAATTCCTACAATAAGGACAATTGAGTTATCTTTCAACAACCTAGATGGACAACTTTCAACTGACATTGGCAATGCCAAATAGCTCATATACTTGCAACTTTCATCAAATAACCTATCTGGAGATATTCCTGACACTTTGGGTAATTGTGAAAGTTTGGAAGACATTGAGTTGGGCTGGAATATGTTTAGTGGAAACATCCCTGCTTCATTAGGCAACATACATAGCCTAAACGTTCTCAACTTTTCTCACAATACATTAACTGGATCAATACCAGCGTCTCTTGGAAATCTACAACTTCTTGAGCAACTAGATTTGTCATCCAACCATCTTAAGGGTGAGGTCCCAACAAAAGGAATCTTCAAGAATGTAACTGCCGTGCGAATTGAAGGAAATGAGGGGCTATGTGGTGGAGCAGAAGAGTTAAACCTACATGCATGCTCTATTATTCCTTCAGATTCAAGTAAGCACAAGCTATCTATAGTAGGAAAAGTATTGATCGCAATAGCCATCGTGGTGTCACTTGCTATGACGATCTCTATCTTGTTGCTCTGGAGGGGAAAACAAAAGAAACAATCCATACATTTGTCCTCATTGGGTCGTAGTTTTCCAAAAGTTTCTTACATTGATCTTGCGAGAGCAACGAATGGGTTCTCCACATCCAATTTAATCAGTAGAGGAAGATACGGCTCAGTATATCAAGGGAACTATTTCAAGATGGGGATGTGGGCTGCCGTGAAAGTCTTGACTTAGAGACAAGGGGCAAAAGAGCTTCATTGCGAGAATGTAATGCTTTGAGGAATGTCTTGACATCGTAATCTAGTCCCAATCCTAACTGCGTGTTCGGCATTGATTCGGAGAAAGCGATTTCAAAGCACTAGTGTATAAGTTCATGCCACAAGGGGACTTGCATAGATTGCTATACTTAACTTGAGAAGACGAAAACTCTTCAGAGTTGAACTGCATTTCACTAGCTCAGAGGTTAAGCATTGTGGTGGATGTATCAGATGCATTGGCTTACCTGCACCACAACCACCAAGGGACTATTATTCATTGTGACCTAAAACCTAGCAACATTCTTCTTGATGACAATATGACAGCTCATGTTGGAGACTTTGGGCTTGCAAGGTTCAAAATCGATCCCACGGCGTCCTCTTTTGGCGACTCAAGTTCGATTGCAGTAAAGGGGACCATAGGATATGTTGCTCCAGGTATTGCCCATTTCTTCTTACATTGTGATTTCTTGCTAGATAAGTTGGCAATGTGAAGATGTGAATTTGAACTAAGCTATTCCTATATGCAACCTACAGAATGTGCAGGGGGTGGTCCAATTTCAACCGCTGCAGATGTTTACAGCTTTGGGGTTGTCCTCCTCGAAATATTCGTTCGCAGGAGGCCAACGGATGACATGTTCAAGGATGGATTGAGCATTGCAAAGTATACAGAGATCAACTTCCCTGATAAGATGTTGGAGATTATTGATCCACAGCTGCTGCAAGAGTTGAACCTTTGCAGAGAAAGTCCAATGGCCGTCGAGGGAGATGGAGTACACTGCCTGCTTTTTGCGCTAAATATTGGGCTTTTTTGCACCAAGTCCTCCCCAAAAGAGCGCATCAGCATGCAGGAGGTGGCTGCCAAGCTGCATGGAATCAGGGATGCATATCTCAGACCAAGAGGAAACCGAAGAAGCAATTGACTAATTTTGGTTTGGCCTGAAGAATTTGAAAAAGAATTGTCATGTATCACATATGTGTCGATGTGTGTGTATTTCTTGTTCAAGTGAATCGCTACTCCTTTGAATAAAGTAGTGGTCGAGTTGGACAAAAAAAGGGTCCATAATTAATATACCACTACAAATGTAGTGTTTCTTGTTTTTAATGTGTAGCAAATGGTACTTCTGTAAGGACATACATCGTTTCACCTTGATACTGCATGCTGTGCTACTTGAGAATCCACAAAGCTGAGAAAACAAAGAACTCAACCCGTGTTTGCCTTCTCGTTGTTTATTTGGTCCTCCTGTGTTTGCTCCAAAGAATAGAAACTATATTCATTTATTGCCAGGGACATGGCAAAATAAAAGACATCAAGAAAGATCAATGAGAACTGAGTGGGTGCTCAGTTGGCACGGGCGCCTTCAGGGCTCTGCCCGCCTGCGTTCGAGGGCGCCTCATGGGGTGGATTCTTCTTTAAGGCTGCTAGGAAATTCCTAGCCTCTAAAAAAAAGATCAATGCCAGGATTCACCAGTCAGTTCAAGTAGTGCAAAGAATAAACAACATCATGGGACACCGATCGAGAGCACATATTTTGGTTTTGTAAGCTAAAAACAACACAAAGCTACACAATCCTGTTCATGTAGGATATCTCTACCACCACCTGTCATACATATCGAGTCCACATCGATAACAATTGAAAACTCATGAAAATTGGGGGAAAGTAGCAAAAAATTGAGTTCAAATTGGGCATTTATATGGGTGATATACGTGTTACACGGTTGTCACGGGCTCAAGGGTCGGTTAACTGCTGCCTCCCTTCTGTTTGAGGGTAATTTTGTCTCCTAAGCTGAGCGCAATTCCTTGGGTCTTGCTCCTTATTCTGATGTAGCCGCTGAGCTTACTGTCGGCCTGCTTCTCAACACTGATGTTCACCAAAGCATCCTCCCCAAACACACTCTTGGCGTAAAGATTAGCCGCAAGAAACCCACATTCTCCATCAAGAGAGGACCTGATGTAAGTTATCATATACAGAAGTAGAAAAGGATAGCTGCATTAGCAATGAGACAAGCAGTGGTGTGTAAGATGTAAGGAATAAGTTTTTGGCATGTTCTAAGTTCTAACCCTCAGTGACAAGTTCTAACTCCCAAGTTCCAACCCTCAGAAATTGGCAATGTTCAGTGCAGCAACTTTCCAGTTATCCAACCAATTCAGCTCAGTTTATGCAGTTCTCAAAGTGCAACTTTTCTGTTTTGCTATATATCTTGTACTTCTACTACAAGGCAAATATGTATATTTTGCTCGCTTGGATTGTTCTAGAGAACCCTTGCCTGAAGGATAGTTGTGTATAAAATTATCAAAATTGGTGGTCTGTTTGAATCTCCTGTGTGTGCAAGGTTGGTTTGGTGAAATGAAGAATTAAAGTACATTTCTTCTAGTTTGTTTGATTCTCTGCTCGGTTCTTAGTTGCAGCAGAAGCCCAGAATGACCTTTTTCCTAACATATAACCCAAGCACCTCAACTATCTAAGGATCTTAGGCACTAAACCTAGGAACAAACTAGAAGCTATCTTAGCCAAAATAGATCAACCTTATATGCTGAAATGGGCAATGCAAATGAACAGCCATTACTCTGGTTTATCTGGCATACATAAATAGTAAAGCAATAAAGAGGTCATGAATTTCCAATTCATGCTTGTGTTATTGGAAAAAATATCATGCTTTTGTATGTGACTGTGCATTATACAGGTCTAAATGACATTCACGCAGATAAATGTAATATTAATATATCAAAGCAGGCATAATTCTAGTCTACAGGTCAATGTGAAAGGTAAGTTTTCTTTGAAACTTACGGTGGTGTTAGACACTTTATGTTTGTTGACTTGATTATATGATTCAAGAATTCCTTCTCATCCTAAATCACAGTATTCACCGCCACCTGATGAACAAGGAAAGAACAGTCGTAATATAAGCCATTCAGATCAGATTTACACTAAAAAGGAGTATGAGCATGACAATTTCAATGTATTATTCCACATCAACCAGATATAATTACTATTCACCAGCCAGAATAAATAGACAATGCTAATTGCCAATCCAAGTGAAGTGGAGAGACCGACAAAGCTACCTCTCTGGTAGAGGCACAAACAGTAAATTACAATGTTGGTGCTTCCAAACCAACAATAGACATAGCAAAACAGTCAACCATCAGCAGACCAAAACAAACAACATTCAAGTTTACCTGCTTTTCAGCACATTGGACCAGAGCTGAAAGCATATACAGTACCCAAGAAAACAATTCCAGATTAATCCTTAAGTTGTTAGTTTGTTACCCCTGTAAGTTGCTTGGTGAAATATACAACATATCTGCATGGCAATACGCCAATATGAATGTAGTGGACTGTAGACTAGATAGTAGTATAACTGTATAAGGCAGTAACTTCAGAAACAAATTATCAAATTAACCATTTTGGAAAACTGATTCTTGCTTATTTATGGCCACCTATGGATAACGCACAAATTCAGCATATATTGCAATCAAATGAGGGGAAAATGCTAGCAAGACACGCTGTTTTTAGCAGAGTAAACTGCACATAAATAACAGAGAGCATCTTGCAAAAGTTGCAAGGCTGACAATTAAAAAAGAGGCATTGTACCTTATTTTCCCACTCAAATTCTACCCACACGTTCCGAAAAGCAACATCAGCACATGTAGCAGGTGAGATGTAATCCATGATGTCAATGTGAATATCGTTTAGTACCACCACCGATCGCTCCATTACATTTGAGGTCTCATAAACTATGTTACCGAATATGATTCCAGTCTGTGTTGATGAAACCTCAATGTTGGCCCGAATTTGCTTGCTTGACTCAAGAGCCAGCATGTAGTTCTGAAGTGTTTCCTTTGTTCGGTTTATGACTGTAACATCAAGTACAATATCATAATGATGAACAGTGTAACGTCCTGTTTTCAGATCTTGCACAGTAATTGCAGTTTTTCAATTTGTATTCAAAGCTCAACTCAACCTCTAAAGATCCTCTCAAATTCAAAACCTCAGTTTTGTCTTTCTCCCAAATCTCTCCTGGGCTCAGCGGCTCGGCCCTAGACCGGCTTCTCTCTCTCTCTCCGTGGGCTTAGCCCATTCCCCTAAACCTCCCCTAGCCCTGGACAGTGCAGAGCGCACTCTGGAACACCTCGTCGCATCCCAGCTCCCCCGCCTCCGCTCCCGGCTCTGCCGCGCCAGCGTGCAGCTCGCCTCAGCCGTGTCAACGCCCATCAGCCACGCCCAGTCCCATCCCTGGTCTCCTCTCCCTCTGCTGTGCGCAGGAATCCCACCAGCTCCCTCTTTTGCACAGCGCCAGCGCGCGCCTCCGGCCGGCTCCGCTGCACCGCGTCACCCAACAGCTCCACTCCTCTCCCTGGCCTATAAGGTGGTGCCCAGAGCCACCCCTTCACCTCCTTCCCCCACCAGCATCCTCACTCCTTGCTCTCTGTCGCCCAAAAAGCCGAAGAGCCCGAGCTCCCGTGCTACCGCCGCGCCCCCTCTCGGTCTTTCTCCGCTCCAGTGGGATTTCCCCCGAGCTTGCTGCGTCACATCGTGTTCTAGTAGCCTTGGAAGTTTTTCCCTCTCCTAATTTCATCTTTGGTCCAGCAGGTGCGACGCATTCCTTCTTCTCCTTCAGTCCCGGCTGACCCCTTCATCGCCGTCGATCTCCCTCGCCCGTCCACCTCCGGCCGCCATTCTTGGCTTGGTAAGCTCCTGGAGTTCCCCTCTGTCTAGTGCTCCCTCAATTTTTCGTCGAGCGTAGCCGAATCCCGGTTGCCGTATTTTTGGTCGCCACCGCCGCCCCCTGTTGTCGCGCCGCCGCTCCGGTGCCGCCACCACCGTCACCAGCTCCGCCTCCGCGAGGGCAACCCATTTCGGCCCTCTCCCCGCACCGTCGCTCCTCCCTCCACCAGCGACGAGCTTGGCCAGCAAGCGCCCCTGGAGTCCTCTGTCGGTCTGAAAAACAGACAGCACCGGGTCCGAAGCTCATTAACTGAGCAGAATCTCGGTCGGCTTTAATGGTCTAAGTGGATTATGAAATCCGGGTCTGATTGAAGAATGCGATTCAATTTGTTTGGATCATCTGCATCCTTCGTAAATTCACCAGTAGCAGCCTATAAATTATCTTGGACCTCGTCTTCCAACTCAAGTTGGCTCATTCCCTACAAGAATAAATGCAACGTTTTAACAATAGAAAGAACTGCAAAACAGCAAATTACCACGCTTACAAAAAAGAAGATGATTATGGCTTTGTTACCACTTAAGACGGGATCTTGTGGTGATACTCGTACTATGCATGGTCTTGCGCCGGCCGGCCTGTGCCCTTGTGACTGCACCATGAATATCTCACATTAGTTGGCCTTTAACCGCCAAGCAAACTTTACGTCAATAATAACTTCCACTAAGCCATTGAGCTGCCTGCCTGACTTTTTGATGGCGACGGTGGAGTCCTCCACTACAGGGGAAGCACTACCCGCGGTGAATCAGAATTAAGTGGCGCGTTTTTGGAAGATGAACTTCCCGGTGAAGGATTGGTTTAGCGGAGACTCCATCAGTCAGGAAATGGGGTCGCTAGCGCCGTGGAGCCGTCGTAATCTGACCAGCACAATGCATGCACCAAAAGCGTCTAAAGACAATGCTAGCTAGCACGTACAAGTCAAAGTCTATCAAGCTCTGAAGCAAGCGATCGCTAATGGTGGCCCTATAAAGTAAGGAACGGTGCGGTACACTCAATTTAATATAGTTCGTTTATTCTTTTTTATTCAATGACTCAGATTAGTTAGAATTTAGTTACACTATACCTGGTAGTATAAGTAGTAGAATTTTAATAGGGTAGAATTATAATTGCCTAGGTGTGTTACGTGGCACAAAAGTAATATTTTCAATCCTAGTTGTAAAAGTCCATAATACTCTCACGAAAATATTAAAAATTTTAAAAAAATAGTCTATTATGTTCTTAACAGATCAATTGTTAGATTTAATTTATAGTATTATCTTATACTTACCGATAGAATGTGTAGAATCGTTAATGATAATGGTGAGAATTGAGGGGCGCACTGATGCAATAGACGTCGCTGTGGATGGATGGCTCGTGCAGTCAAATCAATCAACCAATAGCGAAAAGGTTTTCCCGTATTGATTGCTGAGAAACTCAACCAAACCCCTCGAGGCGCTCCTTCTGGACGTCCAAGCCGATGGTCACAGCGCCTGGTGAAGGTACTCGGCACAAAGTCCTCGCTCGCACGGACCGAGGACTGAGAACCGAGAGACTGCTGTTCCTCTGTGTGCGGACGTGCGCTCCTCCGTAGTTTCTGCTTTTTCAATCTTACAAAAATAATATTTATCTTTAACATATGAAGTAAATCAATCAATTAAAATATGATGATACATGCGGGTATTACATTAGTGCAACACGATAGAACAATAACTTTATGCGACAATTCTAGAAATAAATAATAGCAAACAATATTTTTCCATAGTTTATTTCAATACATAAATAATTGACATATCATCATGTAAATTAAGTACAAACCAACAAATAAAGTAGACATCATGCATTAAATAGAGATATACATTGATATAAACATGCAAATTATCAGGTCCAAACCAACATGATGATATACATTCTGTTTATTTCTGCCTCAATTCTCTTAATCGTGAAGGTCACCCTTCCGTTTCGTGGTGCTTCATGACCGAGACGATTTAGGCCCTCTTTGTTTAGGCTTTTTCTCTGGTTTAAAAGCAAAAAAGCCTAAGCCTAAACAAAGGGGGTGCTTTTTTGTCCGGCTTAAAATAAGTTAAGCCAATTTAACCCTAAAAGCCATAAGCCAGGGAAGAGGTGCTTTTTTTAGCTTTTGCGGAATGAAATACCTCTTTGCCACTGAAGTTCATTAAAATTACCCGCAAAATGCCATTGCATATAAATACACCAATCGTTAGTTTTTTCCTGTTCCACCTCTTCTTCGCGATTCCCAAATCGGGCTCCTCCATCTTCCGCCTCAAACCCCTCCTCCAGCCTCCACGCCTTGCCGCCTCTCCCGGCACAGCTCCTCCTCACCGCCGCCTTCCCTCCTCACGTCTGTCGCCCAGAGAAGACTCGCCGCCTCCCCAGCGCCGTGCCTTGCATGAGGAAGCGCCGCCTCCTCGGACGACCGCGACGCCGCCCTTCTCGTCCGGACGCCGCCTCGCCCACCACCTCCTCCCACGACCCCAACGCCCGTGAGGAGGTCGGCCTCCGAAGCCGCGCTTGCCATGGTGAGGAGTTGAGCAGGCGTTGTGGGGGTAGGATTTGGCTCCGTTTTCGCGATGTGGTCTTTGATTTGTTAAGCGTCGCCTCGGTCTTTGGAGGCGATGGGCTCTGAAATGAAGGTCGTGGGTCAATCGGGTTTGCTCTGAATCGAGTAATGTAGTGACCCACCGATTGAAGCGGAATGTGTGTAATTGTGTTTTTTGTTTCGTTAATTTTGCTTCTACAAGTTGGATACGGAGATGCCTTGATGGTTTAAATTGTTTTGATTACATTCTATATCCTGAGCAAGTTCATATGTCATGTGTGATGTATCCCTAATGCAAGAGTCGCATTGCTAATCTGTTAGTTCGACTTGTAAATCAAAAGCTAGAATGAAGAAAGGTAAAGCTAAATTCGACTTACGTTGACTATTTGGTAGTTAAATGAATGTATAAGCGTTTGGGTGTTTGCATTTCCCGGTGTGGAAGTTTTCGAGTAAACAAATATATGATGCTTAATACAACTAGAGGGATTATCGGTTTATCATAGTTTGTTAGAGTCATGTCGATTCGCTCATGTGCATGGAAAAAAAATCTAGGGTCATCTCCTTATAGTCATTCGAAATGCCTTTTATTTCCCACCATTAGTTTCATTTGTTGATAAACTTGCCTCACTAGTGTTTGTTTGGCCTAAGAGGAGGGTCTGCTTCCTTGTGCCCGATTTCAACTGTTAGCTCATTCTTGTTTGTGTTCTTTGTGGATGGACATCAAGATCTCATTGAACAAGATGATTGATGCCCTCCGAGACAAGCTTTTTACTTTTCCTTGTCGATCGCAGAGTCGAGTCAGGAGAGAAGTTTCTAAACCATACTCATCTGTTTAGTGAAGGCTGCAAGGAAAATATTTGTTCAAGATCTGGTCTCATATCTATTCTAATGACCATTCTCTCGGTGAGACTGAATCTAAGCCTCTTAAACCAAATGACTATTGACAGGAATAAAGCGAATCGAACAAGATCGCCATCAACTCGCACTAGTTGCAGAGTAAGCAACTATCGTAATGAAAGCATGATGCAATATGTAACACATCCATTGTGAAGCATCCTGCTCATGACGTAAATGAGTTTATGCATTGCTCATAGCAACTCTTATCCAATAAATATACAGACTGATATTGGCATTTCTATATTAATTTCTTCCGTTGCGCAATGTCCAAAATAAATACTTATATGCATTACGAATGATATCCATTTTGTTTCATATGTACAAATGTATGTATCGTTATATTTTCAGGTCCCATGAAAAAAACAGATTAAATACATGCTTAACAAGGTCCTTTAAACCCTTAAGGGCATTTCTGACCTTTCATCCTTCACACACAACTCAATAAGCCAACATCCTACAAAAAGCCTGACTACCAAACAACACAGCTTGGCTTAAAAGCTTAGAGGCTTATAAACTGATTAAGCCAAAAAACTGACTTTAAGCTATAAGCCAAAAAGTCTAAGCCTAAACAAAGAGGGCCTTATTGGTTCTTGACAACCGTCTATCCTCTGGGTATTGCTCGCTGTCTTACATAATTTATTGCTTCATGACTGAGCATCCTTACTTCTCCACTTATCAGAGACACAATAGTTTTCCTATGTTATCTTTTTGTATGCATAGAACCCCCATGTTTTTTAACAGGTCTTCTTGGATACAACCAGACTGCTTGCAAATAAAAAAATATAAAAAAAAATCCTTACTTCTCCACTTATCAGAGACACAATAGTTTTCCTATGTTATCTTTTTGTATGCATAGAACCCCCATGTTTTTTAACAGGTCTTCTTGGATACAACCAGACTGCTTGCAAATAAAAAAATATAAAAAAAAATCCGTGGAGAGCTTGTCCAGACCACAGTTTTACTCCTGGCAGCTCAAGAGCAGATCCGTGGGGGATCTTCCTCCAACAAAGCGCTCTCTCCCCTGCACCATCAGGGAATTAAACAACATGAAGGGAAAAAACCTCCTAAGACACTGTACTAAGTTTAGTAGTTTTACTCCTGACATTAAAGAGAGAATGCAGAACAATGCACGCATTTATAAAACAAACGGAATCCTCTCTTAATTAGAAGATAAGTGCTGATGAAAAGTAACTCGATTAAACTTCTTTAGATAAATAGGACATTGCAGATCAAAGAGCAAAAGAATTTGAATCTAAGAATTGCATTGAAGCTATAATTTTAACATCCATACACAGTACATGCTAACTGTACAAATCAAATATTTGGTGACCTCCCGGTGCACTCTTAACCATCTCAACTTTGCCGGGACGTAAACCGAAGGATCCAAGATTCCAGGTATCACAACAAAAGTTTGAACCTGCAAATCAGAAAAATTATTAGACGGATGAGGTTAGTACAGATAGTAGAGCGCCTGTGCATTACAGCCGAATATGATTACATGGTAAAATACACTTTATTTTACTTCTACACAAAAATTGATCAACAAAAACAATAGCCATGTTACTCATATTTCGTTGCAATTAGTGGGCACCCTGCTAGCCAGCAAGTAATTTACAAGAAGCTATCTGTCAACAAACAAATCGATCCCACTTTACAGAGTTTATTTAATCTACATGATAACATGATTTCCCTAATGTAGCTTATCATCGATGACAAAGTATCACATGACCTTTTTCTTCCGTTCAATCATTCTGACCTAAATTACATGCTTCACATGCTAACCTATCAACGATCAATCATCAAACAGATCAAAACATATTTTATAAATTTTCGTAAGTAACAAAGTCAAGCAGAAGTTATAATGTATCTGCCAATAAGTAATGTAATCATAAGCTATATCTGTTATAATGTAATCATAAGCTATATCTGTTATTTTTTCACTTACAGAAGTTAAATTGTCATACAAAATAATTCAAAGCGACAGAAAGACATGGTATGATTCTCATTTCTCAACATGAAGACAACAAATGCATCACGATCTACCTAAAGGAAAAGACTCGACGAAAACAAGCAAGGAAGCGTTGGAAAAACTGCAGGTGGCAAAAATGAAGCAACCATGCAGAGTCATTCATACCAACAGGTCGGTCTGACAGTGTGATCTTCATAAGATAATACTGTATTATAAGAGGGAGAAGGTAACTCTAATGAAAGTTGGAGCCTACCAAGCATTCCACCAGTAAACACATCCTGCCAGTGATTGCCATGACCACACACCCTGCAAGTCCACAATTAGAGCTCCTTTACCGCACATTAGATTAAATATGGACCGTTTATTCTTTTTGATCTAATGGTTTAGATTAGTTAGAATTTTGTTATACTACACATGGTAGTATAAGAAGTAGAATTCAAGAGGAGTAGAATTGTAATTGACAATGTGGAGATCATATGGAACAAAAGTAATATTTTTAACCTTATTGGAAAAGTTCATAATACCCCTACGAAAAATTATAAATACAAAGAAAAGTCTATTATGCTCTTAACAAATTAATAGTTATATTTGATTTATACTACCACCATATACTACCGGTAGAATGTACCATAAATTTTTTTCACCCCACTTAAAAATGTGGCAGCCAGTGCCAATGCAAGTTTCACAACAATTTTCATGCAATCAAACAGCAGTCATTTACAAGTGTAAAAAAGATATGCTACGTCAGAGCAAATGTAGATCATGGCATGTTGCTAGATTGTATTACCTGTGGTTGGGTACGGCAAGCAGTCTATCTCGTCTTTCACAGCCACCAGTATTCCATCCATTGCAGACAGAGGTGTTCCTGCGGTTTAAGTAAAAGAACAAAACAGAAGAAATGATGCACTCAGTTTGATAAAGAAAAATCAGTAATTTCACATGCAAGAGATGCAAACATAGAAGCTGTTTGTCTGTCTCTCATCAATTCTTCTGGGGGGAGTGTACTGTTTTAGGTTTGCAAAAAAAAGGAGAGAGAGAGAGAGAGAGAGAGAGAGAGAGGCCAAATGGAAGGTTATTTTCCTGATGTGAGACATGCTGTTGTTTGTGATCTGAAAGACTCTTTTATGCACACAACTCTTTCTTTTTCGGCTTTATTGCACAGTACATATCCCTTTCTAATTAGACTTGGACCTAATATAGTGCTAAAAGCCTAAGAATTCTAGCCACATAACTCTGCAAGAGCCCTGATTGACCTGCAATCTCAGACACTAACAAGTAACAACTGATCGGCTACGCAATGAATGTGTGCCTTCAGGACCGTATATTCTGGTGGATGAATCATCATACAATCCCAACTCCCTGATATGTTAGTGCAACAAAGTGATCTAACAATCTCAGTCTAGTCTCTGTAAAAAATCTTCACCAGAATGTGGAATTTGACATGCTAACCTGTTGCCTCTCCTGCCACTCTTTGCTTCCAGACAACATATAACCAACAGCATTCATTTGATCAGCTTACTTTCCTTTATGGAATTGATGTTTTCAGATGTCAAAACAGAAATTCAGAAACTTCTTGGACAGGTTCTGGTTGTGAGTGTTCTTGGACTGGTGTATGTGTATGACCTGGTTGGTAGCAGGTGGGTACAAAGTTTGGTGGGCTAGATGTCAAAACTGAAAGAGGGCAAGAACCAAAGAAAGGTGATGTGTTGGTTGAGAGGATCATGTGACTGAACATAACAGTAATTAAATGGCCTTATCCAGCTATATTAGGTTACACGGTAGTACAAATGGTAATGCATCCCCCACGTGCACAAACTTGGCATAACCATCCTAGAAGCCAGCATTCTTGACATGCACATTACAGTTACCATTGACGTGATGATGTAAAAAATATGCCTTATAAGGCTAACAATATACTAAAATGATAATTTGATGACCTTAAATAACTTTTCACCGTAGATAATCTAGAATTCAGTTGATTAATAATACTTGACAGTTAACAAAAGTAGCATGACCGTTGCGCAAAACCACTACCGACAATGCATGTTGGCATGAGACCTTAAATTCATAACAATCCTATAAACCGTGATTGCATTTTACATGTGATCCAAAAGCAATGCTCATATGCTTAAATGAATTAGGGAAACTCTAGTGAAATATTAACTCACGTCAACCATCTTGGACACTGGTGATTCCTTGATCATATTTGCCCACGGGAACTGTGGACGCTAACACTTGCAAATGCTTGGCCAAAGTAGTCAGCAAACCTCTTGAGCTGGATATTGTGCTGGTTCTCGTCGATACCGCATACGAACAAAAATTGGAATATAAGAACTTCCCATTATCAAATTGAACTTTCGTGAAATTGAAGATCACTTCTGCTCAGCTAGCTTTCGTGAAATTGAACTTCCCATTATCAAAAGGCTGGAGGACTTGTTTCATTCCAAATTCAGTCGGTCACCCCTTCTAGTCACGTCCTTCTATTAGCGTTGTGTTCACCAGGTAGCATCTGTTGCATGATTGCAAGAGATTTAGCTAAAAGAACACATCATCAGAAGATGTCCGTGCAGTTAATTGGAGAATAATGTAAAACCTTGGTCTCACAGGAATTGGTGTCATGGTGACACAAGCACCTCGCTTTGCGGTCGTCTCGCTGCAATAATCATTCATGTTTCCACTCATTCAGCGTTCTTTCAATTCTAGTTATCAAAGAAGTGGAGGTAGATTTGGATTGTCATGATCAATGCTCAAGGAACAACACAGGTCAAAACCCTTGCTGCCCATGGCTATTTTTCTTTCAGCAGGCAGCAATGTCAAACCATAGAAGTATTAGACACTTCCTGCGGTATATGAGATGACATTAAGAAGTTACGTAGTTACGTCTTTCCAGTTCATTCAATAGAGTGATAGACGTTCTACCATACTATAAAGTAACACAAAACAAATGTATCCTTTTTCATCCTTCCATGTATAATTCAACTCAATTGAACTGGAACAATTTTTGCTGGCCAGCAGAGCAAGCACACATATATGTATACAAATCTTCATACGTAGCTCTCTGCCATTGCAGATCGCTTCCCAAGCAAGCGGTATAGCTCAAAAACCAAGAACAAAATTCAGATTAATCTGTTCACACCTTAGAATTTGGGTTCATCTCAATCCAAAGGTTGAAAATGGTAAATAAGTAAATATCAAACACCAAATTATTTATCCATTTCAGCCTCCAGTGTATCTAATCTAGCACATGATGAATTGGTGATCCATGGGTAGTGAGAAGTCACAAAAGATCATTCTTCACTTGACTATACTCACAAAAGATTACAGAACTAAAGAGGAGGAAATCCAGCGTACCAAGGAAACCCCGCCGCGCGATTGCTGTTCCATCGAGTACGCAATGCCATGGGAGCAACTGGCGATGGAGCGAGAGGGGTAAGAACAGGGGAGATGAACATGGAGAGCGCTCCCTTTTCTTGCTGCTGAGAATGCAAGAATTGGATCTCACTCAAAGTAAGGCTCGAAACCAGGGGCTGGATTTAGTGATTCTGGGAAAGGTATTGAGCGAGATTGTATTCCAATCACGAGCAAGATAATAAAATCAAGTGAATCCTACATCGAGGAGGAGGAGAGAGTGAGACCAATTGATTTCTAGTAAAAAAAAGAGTCGGATCTTGTTTCTTGGGCCTGTGGAACTTGGGAAGGAAAGGAAGAAGATGAACCACTGAACAGCAAGGCTGGGAAGACGAAGAGGCTAGACAGGACGGGCCGTGTTCGTGGATTCCTTATTCATGGGCCTAGTGTACAAGCTCCGCCATGTTTACTCTGAGTCCTCGTCGTCGGAGTACGCCGTCGTGGCCGCGGCGATCCGGGCGTTGGGATCGGACGTGTCCTTGGTCGCCTGAAGCGCGCGGTGGTGCTCCTAGGAGCGCTTGTCGAGGCCTTCCAACACGCTCGCCTTGTCCCCGTCGTCCCTCGACGCCGATCCGCCGCCGCCACGGTCACGGGCCACCATGGTGCTCAACGCACCCAACCACACCACTCCCTCGCTTCGCTGACAAGAAAGCAAAGGGGAAATAATGGAAACAGGAAAATTCACCAATCCTATGAAACAGGCGGGCGAAGGCATCGGAGGAGGGAGGCAGCGCGAAGGCGAGGAAGGCTGCGACGTCGCGCGTGGCGAGGCGGCGGCGGAGGGAGACGGTGGTGCGGGCGGCGCGGGAGATCCAGCCGAGCGACCCCGCCAAGATCACCGACGCTATCTCCTTCAGATCTGCACGTACCGCGGGGCAAATGAACAAACGCAAGTCACCGTTGCCCCGCAGTGGCCTCGCCATTTCTAGGAGTACAGCCGCGCCGGGCGCGGGGTAGAGGGAGTACGGCGGCGGCGGGCACGGGGAAGAGGGAGGCTTGGCGGTGTCGTGGGTGGCTGGATCCGGCGCCGGCGAGGTCGGGGCGGCCTGAGCCCACGCTCGCCGCCCACACGCAGTGCTCGTGCTTGCCAACCTCTTGGATGGGCGGAACCGGCGTGTGGCGCGGCGCGGCGGCGTCGACGAGGCCGGAAGCGACCAGATCCGGTGCGGATGCGGTAGGGGAGATGGCGTCGCGGGTGAGGGGATGAAGGGAGCGCTCGTGGGGAGTGGCGGCGAGGGTAGGAAGGGACCGGGCGGCGAGGGTAGGAGAGGTTGCGCGGGAAAAAAATTTTATGGGACGGAGTGGCTCACCGTAAGGGCCCGTCTCATAGAATTTACTTCCGGTTGTATGAGAGTGGGGAGAGGTTGCGCGAGTGAAGCGCGGGCGTGGGTGTGGGAGGGTGAGATTATCCGAACCGTCGGTTGATGTTGATCCGACAGACGCGAATGATGGTGGAAGGATGGACGACGATAAACTCCTTCTTTTAATAGTAGAGATTCTGCTCTCTTCTCTTGTATCACGTCTGGCCAAACACCATGGCCGCAAAACACACAGCCGCCGCATAGATCGGATTTTTCTCGGATAATTTTCATATCGAAACGGATTCGGATTTTTTTGTCGAAAACGGAAATGAATACAGTAGGCATGCTATCCGGTGGATACGGATATGAATATGGATTATCTCGATAACACCACGTCCGGATATCCTAAATATCGAACATGAGGCCGTGAGGCCGCTGGCCGACGACGAGAGGACGGCGGCGGGGCCCGGGCCTAGGGCGCGTCGGGGAGGAGGCGCGGAGACGCGAAGTTGATGTGGCCTCGCGGAGAGGAACCCGTGGGTGGCGGCGAAGAGGTGGTCGTGGCTGGAGGAGACCATCTCGAGGACGCGGGCGGGGAGCGGTGGCGTGGGTCGGCGTGCGGAGGCGAGATGTGGTTGCGGACGGCAGCGTAGTCATTGGAAGCGGCGACGGGCCGAGGAGGGGCGCTTGTCGGGGAGCTTCGTCGATGGGAAGCTGAGGAGAGCGTGATGGCGCTTTTGTCTCCGTCTCGTATTGGTGCTCATCGGCGGAGAAGCGGCGACCACCGGATCTTGTCGCGATGGGGAGTTGCCGAGTAGGCCTCTGGCCTGGCGTCCACGGCGACTTCGTCTAGGAAGACGCCGAGAAGACGCCACACGCCATGGTGGGCGTGCGATGACAACGACTACGACATCGAGTGGGGGAGAGTTTGGGGTTTGGTTTCTGGTTCAGTTGGGGTTGGGGAGAAGGAGGTGGGAACCGGGAAGAAGACTAGGAGCTGGTGAAGAGGGGTGGAGGCACAGGTGGTGAATGTGAGGGATGCCAATAGGATGCAGAGGGAGATGCAAGCGGTGGAACAAATGAAGTGAGAAGAATGGAGAAAAGAAAGGATGAGGAAGAAGAAGAGATGAGCCGGATGCTTTAAATTCGGCTGGAAAGGATAGGGTGGAGAGAGAAAGAGATTAGGGAAAAAGGAGAGATTTAGAAAGAAATTAGGAAAAAGGATTAGGGAAGAAATGAAAAATTAGGCAATTAGGTAAATTTTAGTAAAGATTAATCGTAATAGATCTAGTAGTAGAATAAGCACCGGTATTAATAAATATCAACACTGTGTAATTATTGGACCAAACATATGTATAAGCCGCGTACGATTAAATAGCGATGATCGGATAGGAAGAAAATAAAAGCGAAAAAAAGTCAAAAATTAATCCAGGACTTTATAAATAAAGTCATCACCGATAGAACTCCCCCAAATTAAATAAATAATCGGTTGCGTTAGAAATAATTTAATCAAGATAAAATAATTAAATTAAGCGACACCGGCGTAAAATGGACGAGGCATTTATTTGCATAAGTGATGATGATCTTAATACAGATCTTGAAAGGTTCTTGCTTATAAGCTAAATGTGGTATACTAAGTGTTATGTTTGTGATGAACTAATTAATACACCTTGCTAGTGCCAAATTGTCAATGTTATGTGTGGTTGCTGAAAATATGAACAATTTATGAATATTTGCATCAAACAAACTAGTTATATGTTTTTGTTAATTTATGGCATGCAATTTAAGGGGTTTCCATGTTCCGAAAAATATCCGTGATCGTATTCGTTTCGATTCGTATTCGCTCCATATTCGTATTCGATATTATTTGTATCCAGGGTATCCGTATTCATATTCGTATCTAGAAAAAATATGAAAATAAATATAACAGAGCCATTATTAAACTATATTTGATCCGTTTTCACACCTACTAGCAAAAAACAATCTTGTCTCACGTCACGCTCGGCCAAAAAGCTCACGCATGAACAAAAGCACCTTTGCATGTATTCTGTTCTCATGCACGCACACGCAGATTCCAAGAGAAAAGAGTCGCACTTCAGAGAACGCTCCAGCACATCTGCCCATAACTCACACGGCAGCACACCTTTTTTCCAGAGATCACGCGTCGGTTCAGCGGACCCTCTGATTACAGTGGTCCAAAGGGAGCATAAAAAACTCACGCGGCAATTTCTGTTCTCACGCATGCAAGCTGCATGCATGATCTCTTGATTACCCATCATGCACAGCGCCAGCAGCTTTCCTGTTCATCCTACTGCATAGGCAAGATCTCATCCTTCGGCGAATCTAGGGGCTCAGAAGAGTGCTCCCTACGACGGGAAATCGGGGCCCCTTGCGGTTTTTTCCTCTCTAGAGATCACGCTCGGCCGAAAGCCAGCCTTATATCGCGCCCGGCCGGTACGGCACTCGAGACAGCCAAAACAGAAAGGCGATTTTTTTTTTTCTGTTTACTACGAATCACATTACTACCAAAATTTTTTATCCAATCCTAACAATCAAGGTAGCCGGTGCTCTTCCTAACAAGGGTTTTCTAATTTATCTTTGCTTTCTAATTTTGAGCCTTTTTTATTTTTAATCCTTTTAATATTTATTTTAAAGATAACATCTTTCCATATTTATTTTCAATTTTAACCCTTTTGGTCACGCCATGACTGTGGCGTGACTAAATGTTATGTCACGCCACCGATCATGGCGTAACTAAATCTGTCTTTGTCGTGCCACCATAGCGGCATCAACAAAACTCATGCTATCGGTCTGAATTTTAATCTGAATTGGATTAACCTCGTTATTTCCATTGGTGGTGTGTGTGAATCCATGTGTGGATTCAAGGGGAAAAATTATATCTAATTATATATTTATAAAGATATGGAAGTACTTTTGACAAATATCTACCTTTATCAATTGTCATTTCTATGTGACTAGTCATGTGCCCGTGCGTTGCAACGGGAAATCAATTTTTGTATAAAATATGTTGTTACAACTCACTAATCTCCCTATTGCCACTCATAAATTGAAACTTTCATGTTTTGCAGTAGAACCAAGAAGGTTTTCTTCTTGCGGGTTTGACTAAAAACCATGCATAATAAATTTAGTGCATCAAATATATTCGATGGCTAAAGACAATTAGTCATAAAAAATATGGAGATGTATTGATTCTTTCGGTCGGTATAAATCATGACATAATTAAAAAATATTGTGTTTACAAAGTAAATTTGTTATTTACATAGTTTATTATCACAAAACATCAAAAAAATTTGCTTGGGGCAGCATAAGCCTCATTGATGCTGCTTGTATGTTTTACAACTGATTGCCTCCGCCAAGTAAAAAAACGAAGAAAAAGAAAAGGACGATGACACTATTAGGGGAGAATTTCGACAAACTGGAACATATCGTCGTTAGAGGGGCAAAGAGGTATCCGAAGCAGGAACACCTATTCAATAATTTGTGCACATATATTTAAGATTTTGCACAACTTCTTCTATGCAACCATGCTGACAAATGGGTTTTAAGGCCTTTGTCCTCCAATACCTATTCGAAGTAAAACAAAAGTATTACGAAATTTTAAATTCCTAAAGAGCTCTAGATGTTGGATGAATTTTATAGATGTATGGTGAAGATTAGTCAAGGTTGGAAACAGCAGACACAACACCCAATTTCCCTAAACTATAAGCAAAAGCACTCCACATCATACTTTAAAATTCAAATCTTGTAATAATGTAACATTAATTCAAGGTTTAGCTAATGAAGCATAAACTAAAACCATTGAAGGCAATTCTGAGAAAATATAATTTGAATCTAAAGCATGGGAAATTACACTTACAGTTATCTGAAGCTAAATTTGGAATGGCGTATGTTATGTCTAAAGAACCCATGACATGAGCAAATAATAAAGAGAACCACCTTTAAAAGTTCTAGAGTTGTACCATTTCTTCAGCAAAGTATAACGTACTGTATAATCTTGTGGGCACAATCTAATATCAAACATGTGTAAAAAATAGGATGTGATCTGACCTTTAATATTCTCATGATGTCACATACTCACATCCACTAAGGATACATAAATCAATAAACCGATCCATTGTGAGTTCAAGTTCCTCCAAAACCTAGAAAATAGTGAAAAAAAATACTAATACTTAAATATTAGAAGATAAAAACTATAAGGTGTTACCTTTCACACTTCAAATTCTGGAGACTTCTTAAAACTAAGGTCAGTTAAGTGGCAAAGAAATCTTCGAGCACCAAAAAGTGAGTGAGTCCATATCCTCTGAAGCTAGAATTCTTACAACTCGCATTAAATATTAGAAGATAAAAACTATAAGGTGTTACCTAGCATTCACAACTCGCGATGAAATGTAGTGCAGTCATACTACGAGGGTGTTAAAGATACAAAATTCTTACAAAGTCATTCAGTTGTTACACTTTATGATTTTCACAAAGTGTTGCATGCACACTGTGCTTTTGCCTCACCTGGTGCCTGCAAAATTGTTCAAACAAAGTGGTTAGCTATATTGCTATAACAATAAAAGATCATGAAGGCTAGCTAACATGCTTGCATCTTTGCCATGAAATGATGAAATCATAGTATGGCAACCTATTTCGTTAGAAGAATTCCTACACATGAGGAGCAAAGCCATATCCAGTTTTTGTAAGCATAACTTCTTATGTAGTCTACACTCTACACTTGAGAAGCCATTATATAATAGCAGTGTAGCACCCTATTTAGGAGGGCTTAAGCTTATCACGAGTTTAACCATAGGCTATTAGGCTTAAGGCTACCTGGCGCAATCTTTGTATAAGTGAGGTTGGTGCAATTAATTAAGGAGAAGGGTGAGACAGGCGCGTACTTGGAGAGGAAGGCGTCGTCAACGACGGCGAAGATGTCGAGGAGGGGGTTTCCCATCCCTAGGAACACACCCTCGTAGTTGCTGCTCGCCGCCATTCCCTTCCTCCTATCCTCTCCACGCGAACGAAGCGGCAGTGATGGGAAAGAGTGAGATATGCGGCTTGAGTTGGGCATGCGTGTGTGCATGGGTGAGAACTGCGAAGTAGAACTGAGAAGTCTGTCTTACTCTTTTTTTACGGGAGTGGTTACTCACAAAAGAAGGGGGTGAGTAGTTGGTGGGGAGGGGGGGTGATCGTCCCCACTACGTGGGGTAAACCCCAATCTTTAATAGTAAAGATAAGATAGAATTGACAGGAGGCCTCAAAATCTAGTTTCTTAAGGTGTAATGAGCGGGAAGTTTCACTAAAATTTCTGACTAAACTATCAACCATGGCGGATAACATCACTCTTCAAAAATGGACCACTATAATAACAACATATAATGGTAGGCGTGGCAATGACCGATTTCAAAGAGAAACAAGAGAAAGCACGAGAAAACATTGCCACAAAAGAAAGGAGCATACTTCTCGGAACCACGCGAACATGTTAATACAGTGTCACTAGGAAGCCCACCCTCACCAATCTGATGGAATAGTAAATGACAAACACAAGGTCACAATTGCACCAACAAAAAAACTAGTGCAAACTGGAGGAAGCATTTCACTAGAGCAAATTTCTATTGATAACAATAAGGAGAATGGATGGCAAAGCTTACAGTGCAAAGAGGCTTCTTTATTTGGATGTTACATCACACGCAACATGGGTACCACCAGCATCAATTAGAATAGTGTCACTAGGCCTTCAACAAAGCAAGGAAAGGTCATCCATAGCGTCCTCTATTCCACAAGGAAAATCGAGAGAAAACGAACCTAGCAAAGAAAACAATGGCCTCAAGATTTGGAAAAACTCGGGCTCTTGGAAAAACTCGGGCTCTATTGCATCTCGATTGGCCTCTCAACGATCAACCATAGCCGAGGATGGCATGCAAGGAAGCACCATCTGTGGCAAGCGAGGGTGGTGTTATACCTATCTGCAGCTTTCAAAAATGAAATGCTAAAAAGCCCACTTTAAACTTTAAAGCATCGTTAGCGATGACACAATATATTAGAAAAAAGTATAGCGGATCACACAATCAAGCACGTCGTGAGTGAGTTAGAGGTTTGATTATCTCTAGAAATATGATCGAGATAAATCGCCCAAAATCATAAAACGGAATATCACCAAAACTATACAAAATCCTTTGTGAGGGCAATATACAATCAAATTATTTGTTTTCATAGAACCACCAATCAACCAATGGGGATGTGAGAACAATACCTAACATGTAACTTCACTTCTCACATTGTGCATGGGAGGACCTCAAATCAATTACTACCTCCTAACTCACAGAGAATGTGCAAGCATGACGTTGTCGACTGCAGACAGGCTAAAGTTAAATATGTGGTAGAGCATATTCACAAATTCTTGCTCTAGTTGAATCATACTTAAAGAAATCCCAGAAATGTTAAATCGTACATAATCTTGGCATACTATATCACTTTTTTCTACTGTGATCATTTTAAGCCAAAAAAAAATGTACACCATACTGTGTCAAAAAAATATAGAAAGGTACATTATGATCAAATAGACTAAAACATGTTTCTGGTTTAGTCCACTTTTAGGCATAACAAATCCGAATGAAATGTACTCTCTTCTGGACGATACAAAAATATAGAATGCAGGAACAAGAAGTGAATCATCAGAAAACTGGTCCAAGCTGGGTTATAGTAACATTTCTATTGGCTCAATTAGATATTTTATCATCTAGGATTAAGAAAGTAACATCAATGACTGCAAGAAGAGCTCACCTGTCTAGAATAATGCTCTGCATCTCTTCTCATTCTAGCCATTTCAACTCTCATCTTCTACAACTCAGCCTACATCATAAAAATAAAGATGCATAATGAATAATGGCTCAAGACAAGGCATTATGATTACTATAACGAAGCAACTCCATCAAATATTTTTTTAACACCATACTACATCGATCAACACATTAGCATTTCTATTACCTAAACTCCTAGTTAAAACTTAACAAATGTAAACCACGCATATCCAATAGAACAACAAGAACTCAAGAATTGACAAAAAAATGATTCTTTGATTCTCATAAATATATGGTACCTCCAATGATGATATCTTAGTTTTTGCCCTCTTTGGCTTTGGCGTGCACGCTCAACTTCCTCTTGCCATACACGCATCTGCTTTCCAAAAGCACAACAAGACAAGAAAATAAACACCATAATATTACATTTCATGATATTGCTTCATCGCTAATTCGATTATTTCCAAAGCAAAAAAAAATTATACAACTAGGCATTTGTAGAGCGATTACTATATACCTTGTGCAACAAGGGCATTTTACATCAAATACATGGAGTAAGCTAAAATACAACTGAATATTAAACCCAGGGGAAGAAAGGTGCTTTGATTTTCACCAGAAGAACTTGATTAGCTTCTTCAGAAGGCTTTTTCTGAGCACGGCAATTACGAGCTTCCATCTCCTATCGTTCTTGGTGCAATAATGCACACTCAACCTAAGATAACCATGGTATCGATAGTGAATAGCACAAACTAAACAGTTCAGATATGACGCACATTGTGGAAAGGAATTTACCTCAAGCACAGCCACCTTGTGCTCCAATTCCATTGCTCTCGATGAGCTCTGATCAGCAGCTCTCTGGATGGCAACAGAATAGTTAAAATCACACTAAATTTGCTATAATTCTTTATGAACAGAATGAAAACCACATGACAGTCTAACAAGAGCAATGATTGTGCTGGAAAGATTAGAGGATCAACAAGCTAAAATATGATATTGATAGAACATTAACTAATTAGCACTACTCAAAGTACATGGTTCGAATTAAACAATTTTAAAGATGAGTGCTGCATAAATTGGTGGAAGCAGATTAATATTGAATGAAATACTGTTGTCGTAAACATTAAACTTACCTAACTTTCTACCTCGATTACTATTTTTGGTTCACAAGCTCAAGTGAAGTCCATTGATTGTGTAACCTTTCAATATGCAAGTTACAAAATCAGTCAAACTAATATTGTCAAACATCAAACAACAAGGCTCTATGTCAAATCGAACTATTATTAGGATTGAAATCACCACGAGTAAAATCTATATCATTCAAATGGTCAATTTGGGTCATGCCTACCTCGATGATTCCAAAAGTAACAAAAGAAATGATTTTTTTTGTTCCTAGCCCAAGTATTGTTATTTATTTCTGATGAACTCACACTACATCAGGACAATATTCTACCTTAGGGTTACTTAATTACTCCAATCCCCATGAAACAATAAGCTTAGTGTCACTATCATCGCCCTTGATCAGTGCAACAAAACTTCAGATATAACTAAGCAAGAAACAGTTTTTCAAGATTCATACCTAATACAACTGCCAGTATCAAACTGTATAACCATTACAATTTACTCGTAAAATACCGAACCAGTAACATTTCCATTCGTAAACCTAGCACTCGATAAATTGAATCTTAGCACAGTCTCTAGCCAGATCCCCATTCTCATACTAAAAACAAAAAACAAGAAACTATTTGGTACTAAAATTTACAACTGCCAACGCATCACTAGCAAGCCGCTCATAAAAACTGGACCTTTACGCTCTTCCAGGCCGAAGCACACGCACCCAGATCAAGTGCGGCCGCCAAAAATGTAAAGATCCACCAAAAAAAAGTTTGAGAAGAAGAACTGACCTGGGCGGAGAGGATCTGGAGATCGATGCCAGCGAGGCGTTTGAGGAGCACCTTGAGGAAGCGCTTGGAGTCGTACTCCCGGATCTTCTTGCGCGCCATGGCGGCGGCTAGTGGGGAGGCGTGAAGGATGTGAGGGATGGACAGGGAGACGGCTAGAGGACCTAGGGGCAGGCGGCGCGGCGGCGGCGAGCTAGGGCGGCACGGCGGCGGAATAGGGTGAGCTACGGATGCGAGGGAGGGTAGGAGGGGTGAGGGCATTACGGCGGGGGGGCGAGGGCGATGAGGACAAGGACAATGGGGATGTAACGAGCACCTTGTTCTCGGGCCTAGCCTTGAGGCGGCGGAAGACAACGTTCTTGTCGGTGAAGGCATCGAACGCCATCGCTGCCCTGCCCGTGGGATGGATGGATGGAATGGACGAGTTCGCTTTGCGCGACGGAGAGGAGCGGTGGAGGAGGGAAAGGGAAGGGGCACCGGGGGGAGAGAGAGAGGAGCGATGGAGCGGCGGAGAGGAGAGGCGTGGCGGGGGGAGGAAGAAGGGCGCGGGGCGGATGGGGAGGGTCAGGAGGTGGTTTCGACTTTGGAGGCGTGGGTGGGTGGCGAGCCGTGCACGAGGAGAAAGCACGTCGCATCATCAGTTCTAACGGTTCACATCGCACAAAGAAAGACTAATGGCTCAGATCGTACGAATGAGGACACACCATCACCAACTCCAATATTTAAGTAGTAGAGATAAGTCTTTTTTTTTTGCATATTAGTGGTCAAAGTTTTAAAAGTTCGATGCAAGCAGAGTATTTCCTAACATTTATTGAGGATCTAAAATTTTCCTTGTTAAATGCATGCATGTAATGAAGATCTAAGTTCAACCAAACATAGCTAGCCAACCATGAATGCTACTACTATTGTGCAGTTCATTTTGGCGCTCGTGGCTTGCAATGCACATGTCGTCATCTGCAGACTTCGTTATATGGAAATCGATGGATCATTTCTCCCTACTTGAATTCAAGAAAGCAATCGGTCTTGATCCGCAACAAGCCTTGATGTCCTAGAATGACAGCACACACTTCTGCCTTTGGGGAGGTGTCTCCACGTCGTGTCACATCACTTAATCTTGCAAATCGAGGTTTAGTAGGGCAAATCACTCCTTCGCTTGGAAACCTAACATTCCTAAAATATCTATTTCTATCGATAAATGTATTCCTTTGGAGAGATCCTGCATCCCTTGAAACTTGCATCGCCTCCAAACCCTCAACTTGAGTAATAACATGCTACAAGGGAGGATACCGATCTTACAAACCGTCCCAAACTCATGTTGCTATGGTCGAGCGCAATAATATAGTGGGACAAATTCCTGCAAATTTGCCTCATCGCCTTCAAAAGCTTCAACTTTCAATTAATAATCCTACTGGAGCCATCCCTGCTTCTCTTGCCAATATCACAACACTAATAATGCTTAGTTGTATGGACAATAATATCGAGGGCAACATACCCAATGAATTTGCAAAGCTACCTGGGTTGCAAATCCTGCAGTGGGTGTCAATAAAGTTGGCAGGTTGGTTTCTACAAGCCCTCCTGAATCTTTCTACTCTAGTTGAACTTAGCTTTGCTTACAATGATCTAAGCGGAGATGTACCATCCAATATCGGTAATTCTCTACCCAATCTCCGATTGTTCGAATTAGGCATCAACTTCTTTCATGGGCATATTCCATGTTCACTTACAAATGCTTCCAATCTATACGTTATCGATATATCAGAGAATAATTTCACCGGAGTGGTGCCTAGCTCTATCGGAAAACTTACTAAACTATCTAGGCTAAATCTTGAGTTTAATGAACTCCATGGACCTAACAAGCAAGATTGGGAGTTTATGAACAGCTTAGTCAACTGGACTGAGCTACAAACATTCTCTATAGCAGGGGATCGTTTGGAAGGCCATGTGCCAAATTCATTTGGAAACCATTCCACTCAACTCCAGTATGTAGACATGGGACTAAATCAACTATCAAGGGGGTTTCCCTTCCGGCATAGCAAACCTTCCCGGCCTGATTAATCTTCAATTGGGTAGTAATCGATTTACGGGTGTGCTCCCAAATTGGCTCGGAACTCTCAAAAGCTTGCAGGGACTACGTTTATTTAACAAGAAGTTTACAGGGTTCATTCCATCATCCCTTTCCAATTTATCTCATTTGGTAGAACTCTATCTAGACTCAAATCAATTCGATGGACACATAACCCCAAGCTTGGGAAATCTCCAAATGCTACAAACATTGAGTATTTCCAATAACAGTCTTCATGGTAGGATACCAAACTTGATCTTCAGAATTCCAACAACATTGGAAATAGGATTATTGTAACATTCCCGTTTTCGAACGTGAATAGTAATTACAATTTGATTCTTGGATTCCAAACTTTAATTCAAATTATCTTGTATTCTCAAAATCCTCTAGCTTCTAGATAAGTTCGAAATTGTGTTTCGGACCTCATTGCAATTCCCGGATTCAAAATTCAAATTTGAATTCATCTTTTCAAATTTTGCCCCTCCTCTTTTTGGGCTCAGCCCCATCTTTCCCTTGGGCCGCCTGGCCCACTCCCCACCTCCATTTTGGCCCATCTGGCCCAGCTCCCCCCTTGCCTCTTTCTTCCTCCTGGAAGCCACGAGCTCCCCCTAACGCCTGCGCCACTCTCGTGCGCACTGCCTCGCCCACGCCGCCTCCTGGTTCCCTGCCACCAGTGTGCTCCGCCTACACCCTCTGCGTCGCACCTGCTCCCCTGCCGCTCGCGACTCCGGTGCCCTCCCTCCTCGTCAAGTCCCATTGCCCTACCGTCCTTACTCGCCCGAGCCGCCGGTCGGGCTGCGCTATGCGCGACCGTGTCACCAGATCGCCACCACGTCAGAGCCCCAAGTCGTCACCCCTCATTGCATAGCGTCTCATACCCCGCCTCCGCCCGCTGCCGCCCGAGCCGCTCCAATCGCGGCAGCGACAGCATTGGGACCTCGCGCACCCGCCCCTCCAACGGCCTCACCTCGCGCCAGGCTATAAGAGGCCCCTTGTGCCCCTTGACCCCCTCCTTCACTCCCCATCTCTGGTGAGTTCTCCAAAGAAAGCGCTAGTCCTCCATTTCGGCGAAGCGCCTCCCATGGCGTGTAGCCGCTCGACGACGCCCCCGCGCCACCCGTCACCCCGCCCCCGACGCCAAGGAGTTCTTTCCCCAAGCCACTTTAGTTTTGGTCCACCGCCGTGCCCGTATTTCGCGTTCTTCCCCGCCTCCAGCCACCCTCTTCTCCACCACCCTTCTCCGGCCACCGTCCCTCCCTGGTCCCCATTTCTGTCTCGGTAAGTTCGCCTGACCGTGCACCACCTCGTGCTTACCCTCCTCGGCTCAGTGCACCGCCGGAGCTCCTTCTCTGCCGTGGCCGTGCCTTTGCCGCTACTCACCTCCACCGCCTGCCCGCCCGAGAGTCAGTGGCCAAGACCACCACCACCGCTGCCTTCGCCTCGGTGTGGGCTTTTCCGTTTTGCGCTCCTCCTCTCCGCCGCTTCCTCCGGGCGGCGAAGTAACGCTCAAGCGCCCGTGAGCCCCTCCGGCTGGGCGCGTTCAGACGGCGTTGGCGTCATGCGCGCCTAAATCAACGTCTTAAAACCCTAATCAAATCATTGCTTAACGGTTAATCAATGCCTTAATCGCCACTTTGTGCCACTGTCGCGTGGGCCCACGAAATAGTAATGGCTACCAATTAAAGACATACCCGGTTCTTCCTCCCCCTTTGACTGACGAGTGGGCTCCATGCACAGTATATGCCCGGTGCACCGTGGACCGGTGCACAGTGCTTGTTGACCTACCGGTCCATGCAATGTGTACATGGACCAAGCACTGTTCAATGGGTCCCACATGTTAGTGGGCCAATTTCTCTCCCCTCTTTTATTTCTTTTGATTTAATTCAATTTCAAACTTCGAAAGCCCTGTTCTCCTTTGTTATAACTCCAAAAATTGTGAAGTTTGTTTCTAAAATTTTATAAATTCAAGATCTTGCTAATGGCACTGGTCTTGTTTAATTTGGAGTTCATTTATTATTTTTAGTATTTATTTACTCTCTTTGCTTGTTTGTTCCTTTTTTCGATACGTTCATCCGAATAGGGTTCGAAGAAGCAGGAGATCTCCAACTTGATCAAGCACAAGACTATCAAGACTCTCTTACCTTTACCCAAGGTGAGTCGATACTTTGATCATTTTGAGCCTACATTTTATGTAAATTATATTAATTTAAATTACCAAAATTGCATGTTTTAATTCTTTAATCAAATGTATATTAAATCTTAAGGTAGTTAAATACCCATTTGATGATTAAATTAATTACTATGCCATTCTTTTACAATTGAATCCATTATTCCAGGCGACATATCCCTTGCACATGAGCCAATTGCTGCACATATGCACATAGAGGATCTCGGCCGGCCGTCACGAGAGCAATGGCGTGGATCGAAGCGCAGCGTCATGGGCGAGCGAGCACTGGCGATCGACTTTTTGCATTCCTCCTCCCCGCGCGTAGAACAAATTTCCATTCCCTAATCTGGCCTGAACCCTAATTGCTCTGGCGACCGTGGCGGCGCCGGTCCTCCAACTCTTGCGCGCCGCTCCACCTCCCCCTTGACGGCCGTTCCGCCTCCCCCTTGAGGACGCCATGGTGCGATGGCGGCCATGTCGGAGGCGGAGGTGGAGGAGCTGCCCAAGGCCATCGTCGACAGCGCCCGCATCTTCATCCACTACCTCTCCGCCACACCCTTGAGCTCCGTTCGCCGCTCCGCCTCCAGTGCCGTGAACCTGCCCCTCCCCCTCCAGCCGCCACCTCCCCCTCCAGCGAGTCGCCTTGCGAGCTAGGGCGATGCTCCTGGCGGCCATCCATGGCGCCGCCTCCCCTCTAGTGCCACCACCATCTTCATAGGGATGTCATCCTGCCACCGTGCGGCAGCGGCGGCAACCATGAGCAACTGCCGAGGGAGGCTGCCCTTGTCGATCTGAGACGCCACCTCCTCCGACCATGTTCGTCGTGACCTCCCCCTGACCATTGCCATGGCCTTCTCCGATTGCTTTTTCTGATTGCTTCAACTCTGTAATGCTTGTGTATGGAATGATTTGAAGAGAGCAATGAGACGTAGGTTTATACCTTCATATTATTCACGTGATTTGCTTAATAAATTGCAACGCTTAAGGCAAGGTAGTAGTTCTGTAGAGGATTATTATCAAGAATTGTAAACTGGTTTGTTGCGTTGTGGTTTAGAAGAAACGGAAGATGCTAAGATGGCTAGATTTTTGGGAGGCTTAAACCGTGAAATTCAGGACATACTTGACTATAAAGCTTACAATTCTATGACTCGTTTGTTTCATCTTTCTTGTAAAGCTGAAAGAGAGGTACAGGGATGTCAATCCGAAACAAAGGAAATGTTGCGGTGTTCTTTTACAGGCGCCCAACTCAAGGGCAATCAAGAGCACCATTTACTCTCTCGGTAGAACACTCGCACTCTGAGACTCCTCCAACAAATAGGCGTCCATCTACTTCCACTACACCATCACGTGCACCGGAAACGAGCAAGAGCATGGTACAAGTCCCCACACAAAGTGCTTCTTTTGTTGCTTCTACAAGACGATCCAGAGATGTACAATGTCACCGTTGCAAAGGATTTGGGCACTTCATGCACGATTGCCCAAGTCAGCGAGCTTTGCTTATCAAGGACAATGGTGAGTACACTTCAGCTAGTGATATTGAGGAAGAACATGTGTTGGTTGTAACTAACAATGTAGGTGATGAAACTGAGGAAGAACAATTAGGCCATGAGACAGCTGACAAGTACCAAAGCCTAGTTGTTCAGCGTGTGCTAAGTGCTCAAATGGAACTTGCGAGAACAAAATCAACGCCACATTTTGTTTCAATCCAAGTTCATCATCAAGGAACGTTCATGTAAATTCATCATTGATGGCGGAAGTTGTAACAATCTTACTAGCATAGACATGGTCGAGAAGCTTGGCTTGACCACAACACAACACCCTCATCCTTACTACATTCAATGGCTGAATTCTTGCGGTAAGTTGAAGGTGAATAAACTTGTCTTGCGACATTTTTCTATTGGATAATATCATGATTATGTTGATTGCGATGTCGTACCTATGCAAGCATGCTCATTATTATTAGGTAGACCTTGGCAATATGATAGATATACTGAACATCATGGTAGATCTAATCATTATACTTTCACATATAAAGAAAAGAAAATCACTTTGCTTCCAATGTCTCCTGCTGCCATATTAAAGGATGAATTAGAAAGAACTGAGAGAACAAGTATGGAGAAGACACAAGTTGATCAAAAGATTATAGCTGCCATATTCTTACGTGTTCTTCGATTGCATGTAGGAATAGACCTTCGTGGTTAGGTCAACCGCGTTCTTGGCACGGTTGATAACGACTCGGAGTGTGGTTTAGCGATTGCTTGGTGTTCTGGTCGTGACCGGTTAGAAGCCTGCATCGTCAAAGTCGTTCTCCTCCAAATCGGTTATCATCCTATCGGAAGATCGGAACCGCTCTCATCACTAGGATATTAGTCATCATACTCAACACTATACCCATATGTGGTCCGCAGAGTATGCATCGTGATATAGTTTCAAATTGTTGGATGTTTATAGCTTTGGGATTGTTCTCCTCGAAATATTCTTACTGAATTGGCCGACGATAATGATATGTTCAAGGACGGACTTAACATTGCAAAATTTGTTGAGACGAACTTTCCCCGACAGGATGTTACAAATTGTTGACCCGAATTAGCACAGGCCAAGCAGGATTTCTCACAGAAACACTAGCGCCTATGAAGGAAAAAAGGCTTTTAGTGCTAAACATTGGACCTTCTGCACCAAGCCGTCCCCAAGAGAGCGCATGGGCATGCAGAAGTGGCCGCAAGGTGCATGGAGTAAAGGAGGCATATCTCGAGAGGAACTAAGGTAATACTAGTTCACCGATATGGTCCTGCAGTTGTAGTTTTGAGATGGCGCATGTGCCACATGACATGTTTGTGATACCCAAAGAGTGATGTTGAAGCTTGCATTGCGGTCACCAGCAAGTGGACTTTGTGGTCTGAGTCGTTGTCGACGTAGAATTGGCAACTAGGGTTTTTTTTTTTAAAAAAAAAAGAAAGAAAGAAAAAAAGAAGCAGGTTGGACTGTTTGAACCTACACTCCTACACTTTGTATTCTCTTTTCCTATGGAGTACTAAGATGCTAGGACGCTTGTTTGCGTTTATTTGCACTCGTCGACAATGCTCTAATGATGTACAGGTGAGAGTGTTTTGGTATAGGAATGAATGCGTAGTTTGCGCCTCATGTGATTGCTCTATAAGAATTGTCTATTTGTAGGAAGATCCTAGTCTAAGCAATGTCCTTAAGATATAATCAAGAGAAAGTCAACATCTCGTAGTTAAGTGCCTTGTAAGTAATATAGACGGGATGAAATAACAGTAGTGCATAATATTGAACTTACATTATGTATGGCAAACATGTCAAACATGTTGAATATACAAAATGTAAGAAGCTAATCTTTTTGGGAAGAGTTAGACTCAAAGCCTTGTAACGATCTATCCTCCATCGAGTCTCACACTAACAAGGTCTTTCGCTCCATCACATTTCAATCTTCATTGGATGTATTTTTCCGGTTTGTCCCCTTCAAGAGCATCGATTAACACTTGTTGGACGAGAACATCCTTCACCATGCATTGCCACATGCTGAAATTTTTTCCGCCGTCAAATTTCTCTACTTGCCTCCACATTGTTCACATCGATCTTGATCTTACGCTTCCTGACGCTTTACTAACCTTCTCCAAAATCACATTAATCTGGTCCTGGCTCTGATACTTGTCCTTATGTGCAGCAGCCCTCAGATCGGATTAGAGTTTGTGAGATACAGACGTGCACGGTATAAAGAACAAAGTAGATGAATCTCATAGTGAAAACCAAAATAACGGCGACAAAGCGACAACAATGAGAGAGAAAGATATGGCGAAGCTGACTGCAAATTCCTTAAGAATGACCTCAAAAGAGTACAAGGGCTTGTTGCTCTTTCGCCACCCTCTCTGTGGAGATCATGGGTAGATGATCCTAATCTTAGTATGTTGAACAATTAGCAATAGTGTCGAGGTGTTTGGAGAAACCCTCATTTTTGGGAAGTTCCTGCCATTGTCGGTCAACAAGGGTCCGACCGTCCCTATAAGCGATTGGACGTAGGTGGCTAAGCGGTTGATCAGCCACATGTCTTTGGTTTGACCAAATTAAAGTGTAAAGTTGAATTTTTGGAATCAGCCAAAAATCACGTGTGTAGGAAGGTGAAAGGATGTGTTTGCACTTGGTCTAATTGAAAATGGAGTTTCGTGGAAAAAACTAGATAGAGCCAAAATCATGGAATTCAGTGCATAGGTGTCGCATGATGTATGTTTTAGCTAACGTGGGCCAAGTTATGAAGAACTTGTGTCCGAAATCGATTTCTTAGTCTATTGTTGCGCAGGTGGCTTGGAGTCAATGACAGTCAACGGTAAGGATGATAGGGACTAGGCTAGGAGAGCTAAGGTCCAGAACGATCCAGGATGCCGGGGAAGAGGTTGGACTCAAGCATGGCACAAGATGGACAAGAATGACCGAAGAGGAGGTTCAATGCGACGGATTGCGTTAAGTGGCTTAGGGGTCGATGCAAGTGCCATGGTGATTCCGGTGGGAGCCGGATGGGAGACTTGCCGACATGAGGAGAGCCGTTGATGAACCTACACATGACGAAGCATGGGATTGCTTCACGACGATTGGACTCGGCTTTTGGAGAAGGATCAAGAAGGGGTATTTTGATATCTTCGCCAAAATACTGGGCGATGACCTTGGAGAAACTATGGCGCAAGACGGTGCAATGAGAAACGGTTTAGGTTAAGAGAAGATGAAGATTATGAAGAGACGGATTCAAAAGACCCGGTTCGTCATCCGCTTTGAGAAGTGTTTGAGAGTGTAGACTCCTTTATGTGTGGGCTTAACGGATGCTCGATAAGGTTTTCTCTCTAGATCTAGCATCCACTATAAAAGGCTAGAGTGCAGGATTTGCACTCAACCCTCTCATGTAAAGAAACCCTATTTTGTGATTTGGGGAAAGTGGAGATATAGAAGGCTAGGGTTTGAGGGAGATGGATTGATTGAGTGCTCAAGTATTGAGCTTTCGTCCTCCAAGGTGGAGTGGCTGTAAACCAACAATCTCCTAAATCAATCCAAGCAAGGTTTGCCCCAAGATGAGTTCTTATTTGTTCTTGCTCTCTCTTTGATGCCTTTGGGATTTTTGTGTTCCTTTGGTTTTACTTGAGTCTTTTGCTATGATCTAGATTGCTAGAACTTGCGAGAATTGATCTATGGTCATCTTGACCATCTTACACCCTAACAAGCTTTTAGAACAAAGTTTGAATTTCCTCAGTTTTTGTGCCTCCTTAGCCTCATCCAATAAATTTATAGAACCTTGGCCTCGATCGTTGTGGAATAAGTTCCTGACTTTCTTGATGAGCTAGGGTTGAAATCTCAGGGGATTTGGATCTCGGAATCAAAAGTTAAGTCAATTGAGATCATCGCAGGATGCTTGCGATATAGCAGGTGGTCAAACTGGCCCTTGGGCGGTCAGGCCAGCCGTCGGTGGTCAGACCGGCCGTCGGTGTTCAGATTGGCCCATTCTTGATGGTCAGACCGGCCATGAGGATTTTGTATCGGGGATTTCAGGTTTCAACATAAGACTTCCGCTTTGCTTGTTTCTTTGATCTTCATAGCTTCCATAGCTACTGCAGTGAAAAAGAAGTTCAAAACCATTGGGGTTGAAAAAGAGTAGGTGCTCCTATTCACCCCCTAATCGCGTTTGTCAGTCCAACACTCTCAAACCTCTTAAGACTGTCGGATCATTGCCCTATACAAGAATCTACTTTTAAAGAATAACCTAGTCTTTAATCCTTCCGTGTCCTCTGCTTTGGATGAGTTCCGCTTGCTTAGCTTGATTCTTGCTTTCTTGGGTCTCTATGGCCATACCTCATGACTTTATATAGTCCTCCTTGTTCTCCTCCAAAGTGGCATAGGAATCCTACTCTAAAGAGAAGTATGAGTCATAATCTTATTAGGAATCATTTTGGTTTCTTTGTAGTACACCTCTCTAAGTCCTCGTAGATTAGGATATTAGTCATCATACTCAACACTATACCCATACGTGGTCTGCAGAGTATGCATCGGTGATCTAGTTTCACCATTCTTGTGGATGTTTATAGCTTTGGGATTGTTCTCTCTCGAAATATTCTTCTAAGAGGCCGATGATGATGATATGTTTAAGGATCGGACTTAACATTGCAAAATTTGTTGAGACAAACTTTCCGACAAAGTTGTTACAGATTGTTGACCCCGGATTAGTCTGAGGGCCAGCAGATTTCTCACAGAAACACCAGGCCATGAAGGAAAAAAGGCTTTCAATGTTAAACATTGGACCTTGCCGCACCAAACCGTCTCGAGAGAGCGCATGGGCATGCAGAAGTGGCCGCAAGGTCGCATGGAGTTAAGGAGGCATATCTCGAGAGGGAACTAAGGTAATACTAGTTCGCCGATATGGTCTAGTTGTAGTTTTGAGATGGTGCATGTGTCACATGACATGTTTGTGATACCCATACCGTGATGTCAAGCTTGCATTGCAGTCACCAGCAAGTGGACTTTGTGGTCTGAGTCATTGTTGACGTAGAATTGGCAACTAGGGTTTTTTTAAAAAAAAAGAAAAAGAAAGAAAGAAAAAAGCATGATGGACTGTTTGAACCTACACCCCTACCGCCTGTGTTCTCTTTTCCTATGGAGTACTAAGATACTAGGACGTTTGGTGTAGGGGCGATTCCAGTGGGAGGGCTTCAACAGGCTTTAGCCCACCTCCACGGCCACGAACCCCCACCCCCGAGCAAACTCCGGCCATCCACCGATCCACGCCATGGCCGACTGGCGACTAACCGAGTCACCGAGCAGGAAGAAGAAATGTCTTGGGCTGATCTGCTGATGGGTCTTTGCCGAAGCGGCGAAGCCCACAGGCCCAACTCCCTCAAGCCCTTCCCACACCCCCACCTGTGCAAATCAATCCCCAATCCCCATTCCAAAATCACCTAATTCCCAAATCGCAAAACTACAATCGCACCGAGGGCGGAGGGCCGAGGAGCTAGGGCAGGCAGGCAGGGCGGCGGCCGGTAGCCGGATCCCGGAGAGGCGAAGAGGGGAGCCGGGGCGGAGGAGGCGGGGCCGGGCGCGGGAGGAGGCGTGAGGCCCCGAGTCAAGGCGGTCCGCGACGATGACGTCGCTTGTAGCTGGAGCCCGGAGGAGGCCGAGGAGGTGAGGGCCAAGGAGGAGGCCGAGGCGAGGCAGGAACGGAGGCGGAGTGGGGAGCGGTCGGCCAGAGGCGGCGATGACGCCGACGAGGAGCCGGGAGGCGGCTTCCTCGCTGGAGGGAGCTCGCTCGCCGCTCGGGGAAGGGACTGGGAGCCGGGAGGAAGTGGCGACTGGCGTGGCCGTGTGGGCGTCGGGCGATATTTATTGAGGTTGAGGATTGAATTGAAGTCTCAATCCTCCGAGTACAACTCTACAAGCGTAATCCCAGAACTTATCATCAATTCATAAATTAGTCGATTAGCAATTTGTTAGAATATAATGCAAGTGTGGTATTGTATTATTGTGGTATATAATTAATTAGCAATTTATTCATAGGTTTGCAAATTGCAATAATGGAGAAACGAACTTTGTGTAATTATTTCACAATCAATTCTAGTATGAAACTATGAATTTGATTATACAAGAATACAAGACTATGTTTGTTACAAATTAGTTTAGTCATTCGAGGCTTTGAGCGGTTGAGCTCACCCTCAGTTTTCATCCTGGATTCGCCACTGGTTTGGTGCGTTTCGCTGCACTGTGTCGACAATGCTCTAACGATGTACGAGGTGAGGTGTTTTTGGTGCAGGAATGAATGTGTAGTTTGCAGTCTCATGTGACTGCTATATAAGAATTGTCTGTTTGTAAGAAGATCCTAGTCTAAGCTATGTCCTTAAGATATAATTAGTAGCAAGTCAACATCTCATAAAGTTAAGTGGCTTGTAAGTAATATAGACGGGATGAAATAACAGTAGTGCATAATATTGAACTTACATTATGTATGGCAAACATGTCAAACATGTTGAATATACAAAATATAAGAAGCTAATCTTTTTGGTAAGAGTCAGACTCAGAGCCTTGTAACGATCTATCCTCCATCGAGTCTCACACTAACAAACCATAAATGATGCTTACTCCAAACCATAGCGAAGGGAATGGGGAGAGAAGACGTACTCCCTCCGTTCTTTTTTACTTGACGTTTTTAACATTTTGGAGTCTTCGAGATGCGGCTTTGACCGCTACTTTTTATAGCTTTACATTAAGATGTAGTAGTAAAATTATAATATTATGATAGTATTTTTAACAACAAATCTAATGATATAATTTTTATATAGTCAATCTAGATAGTTTTAAATTATTGGTGGTCAAACTTTAGAAAGAAAGTTTGACCGTAAAAAGTAAAAAACGTAAGTAAAAAAGAATGGAGGGAGTACCTACTCCACGGTACAAAGGTCGTGCACCTCGTTCCCTGTAAGCAGTTTTAAAAACATCCTTTATACCACTATATGTTGGATGTCAACCAGAATTTCCCAAAGCATTGCCAGGTTGGGCGACATTTGAAACCTATGAGCAATTGTGAAGAAAATTAATACAAAAAACCATGTGCCAATGATTGCTAACAATAATTGATCAATAGCCGCCATCATGTGAACTACTAATGGTTTATCAGGGAATTATTCCAATAATACTTGTGGTGATGGGACTCTTCACCTTTATAATTAAGGGCAGCATGAACAATGCATCAGCATGGACGTGCAATACCTGGTATGCCAGCTTGGTCCTAGCCAAGTCTAATGGGTAGGTACACAGAACCGCAGTCCCACCAGCAGCTGAGCCAGCCAAGAGATCAACGACAGGGCCTGTACCCACTGATGGAGCAAAATTATTCAGTATCCAGCACCTATACTGCTCATATGTCATGTAATGCAATGCCGCATATGGAACAATCCGAAGCACACCCGCACCATTCCCTCTTCATGAACAACACAGCGTCAAAATCAAGATACTAAATTCATCAGGCAAAGCTTAAGGAATTTTTTTTCCACAATACTCACTTGTAGAAGGCTCGAATCCCCTCATATTGCCACAGCTTCCTCAAGGATTGGAGGATCCCAAGGGACTGAAAACCTTCAGTTCTCGTCTATAGAGTAACAGCACACATACAGCTCAGCTAGATACTTAAACAATTACCACAAATTTCAAAACAAAAAGTTAGAACAGTATGAACCTGCAATAAGATCTTGACCCGCTCCAGTGGTGCCACCGCAGTCTTTGCAAATGCACCAGCTGCCCCACCAAAGAATAGAATTTTTTATTTAAATAATCTATTTTTATTCTAAATTACAAATATATTCCAATCGACTTTTTTTTACGGAAATATTCTCATCGTCGCCTAATCGCGGGCGATCGATCATTGGCGGGGCGATCGGGTTCGCCGCCACCATTGGGCGACAGATGTTGCTGCTAGGCGATCGATCTCGCCCCGCATGATCAATCTCGTCGCGGCGATTGCATCTCGTCACGGGCGACGTGTTCCTCGTCACGAACCATTGAGCGATTGGGTCCTCGTCATTGAAGCGATCGGGTTCCAACCGCCAATGGTTCGGCGATGTGAGCTCGCAGCTTGTTTTGTTGTTTTTAAATATTGTTTAATTGAGTTGTAATGAATATTACATTTTCTAGGTGAACTAAATTTAGCAAATCTGATTGTGTCATGATATTTATTTTGAAAATAATAGTGTTGTGACGCCGTTAGTTGGTCTGCTTTGTTATTTTCAGAGAATATGATAGGTATGAAATTTGTCGAGTCGCAATAACATTTTTTGATCGTTGTATATTGTTGTAGTGCGCTAATTTTCTGCTGAATTTTGTGAGGACGATTGAGACAAGAATGAGTTGTAAGTAGAAAGGTAAGTGATATTACCGTGAGGAAGGAGTCTCTCCTCGATGCGGGAAGGTCGTGCTTTTATGGACCTAATACGTAATATGAGTGAAGGGGAAAGAACGCTTGTGATTATGAAGATGCTTTAAAACATGGAGGATTCAATGTCTGGTGCGTAATGGTTCTTTTCGGGATTGCACTAGAAGAGGCATACTTGCAATATAGTCTTGCTTTGATGGCTTAGTGGAGACACGTAACCGTAACTACATTAGAGTACATCAAATGATACATGTCTTACTAAGATTACGACATCAAATGAAAATTGGGTAGTACCGAATGCTACATAAACAATACAAAGTACAAATGACAATGTGCATCGATTTGCCATTTCGGTCCCACTTTCACACCTAAGAAGTGCCGACATCCTTCCATAGCAAAGGTTTACTCCCCACCGGTGCCTTGCATCGTTCGGTTCAGGTGGGTCTCCCTCCGCAGCGTTCGCAGCGATGTACCCAACGCCTCGCTTGTGCTTCGTCCATATCATTCGTAATACGACGACTCGCCGACGACTTTTGTTGCCCTTCAAAGATGTCAATATCCGAATCCAGATCCTATTTGCAATATCCAAGGTGGCGGTTACCCACAACCCCGAAGCCCTAAGCTCGCCACCACGCCGCACCACCCTCTCCTTCAAGAAATACTCGGACACAAAGTTCAAAGGGTCCATACGCGACACCCGCATGCGGCGAAAGCACATGAGAGCATGGCTTGTGTAAGAGCTTCATTTGTTGCACGCATACCTAGGCTCGCTGACATGATCTCCAAGGCATACCTCGTGGGTGACAAGAGAACGAGCCGCCCCAAATCCGGCTCTATCCCGCAAGAGCACGCCAAACGATGCTCCATATTGCCCATCACGCACACCGTGTGCGATCGCCCTTCGTGTCTTCGCCGCATGTATGCCGTAATCTTCGAGCAATACGGTGTTTGAGGGTTCGTGGCATGAAGTGCGGCATTTGCATGCCTCTCCTCGAATACCCGACAGCTGCGTCGTAACACCTTCCACGATGGCGACGAGGGCCGAGAACGAAGGCCCCTAAGAACCTGGGCTTGTACACCTCCGCAAGGTTAGTGGTCATTATGCCGCACCTTGCCCCGTCCGTGTCATGCAAACAGAGACCACTTGTCCAATGGTCAGGCCTCGATCCAAAGGGGAGAAGCACTCGATGTTCCTCGAGGTCCTCCGCCTCGACCACCGGTTCAGACTCGCTCCTTGGTCCTCGTGTCCACGTGTTTCGCCAGTGTTCGTCTCAAAGAATACCATAAGGCGTCAAATTTATACTGCTGGTCTCGATAGCCACCTCTTGAATAGCTTCACCAAGGGTTGCTTCGAACTTCTTGAAGAAGTTGGCCCCAAATGGCGAATACACCATCTCGCCATTATATCCGCCAATGGAACGGCTCCGGTCTTCCCGAAGTTTTTATGGCCTTCAAAGATCCTGCAAGGCCGATCATGAATCACGACACACCAGATTTAGCTCCAACAACTCCCACCTCGATGTTGAAGGAACCACAACCACCGTGAAAATTCTCACCTTCGACAAATGCGATGGCTAATGGCGAATTTGATTGTTGCCGCCAACGCCTATGGCGGTAAGGATCCGCCTTGTATTTCGGTCAAAAAGTCCCATTAATCGAGATCACGGCAAGATATGCCTAAAAGCCTCGATGTAGGGATCAAGGCTACGAAGGCCCTATGCATTACTAAAAACCTCGCGAATTTTAGATGGCATGTCCTTCACAAAGAATGTACGTGTTCGGGTTTCTCCTCGCAAAGACCTCAAGCATACGAGGAAGGTTGTCGACGCCGCCTCAAAAGATCCAAACCGCCTTTCCATAGCCTTCGCTTCGCACGCCACGCCTTCCCATAGCCGATCTTGTACTTGAATTTCTTCTCAATAGCCACCATAATGTGCCCGCCTCCATATCCTTCTTCTCCACTATCTCTCCATACATCAAATTAGCTATGAATGTCGACGTTATGTTACGATGTTCCAAGACAAAACACCGCCGAAAGCATGCACGAGTGCGCTCCACCTTCGAGACAATCCAAAGTGAGTCTCATACTTTGGTCTATGCGCTGCACTCGCTAAGGACAACCGGATCGCCAGATTTGATTTGCATCGCTTCTTGGCTAGATTTGATGACCAAACGTCCACCGTGATAGACATAGCCCATAAATTTTAATGGCATCCTCGCAGGATGTCTTATCAAGAAACATTGAGTGCAACCGAACCTCCGTGGCATGGTACTCCCACGACGATTCGTGCTCGCCGTGCGTATATAGACCCTCACAAAATCTGCTCCATTCCTGGGATGGGAGCTCCGCCCTCATCGAATCGCCTCGCTGCCTTCTTGTAAAGCGCCCTCTTCACCAAGGCCATCCGGTCATCGCTTCCATTTGATGCAATATGTAATCCCTATGCTCTCCTTCATCACCGTCTCAGAGGCTCATCATGTGGTGCCCGATCTTCCTCTCCTATATGTAGCGCTCGGGCTCATCACAAGCAACATTCTCTCAACTCTTCAGAACACACCCTCCGGTCCTCTTCTTCACCAACATGCGGCAACCGAGCCGCCGCAACACCCGGATTATATCCCGCAGGGGGCCCCGCACACTTCTTTTGGGCATGGTTGCACAAGTATCACACACTCATATCCACTGCGCCGACATCCTTCTATAAAGGCCTTCCACATCGCTGCGGCGCATCGCCTTCTCAACTCCCACCGATGTTCGTGGAAGACCGGCCCAAAGCCCTTGTATGTCGACAACAGACACCTCGTGGTTCAAAGAGAAGTCATGGGTCACCAAGGGTTCACATCTTCGATTAGTGCATTCTCGCCGTCCCGTGTACCAGAGTGGCTTGTTGAAACCGCCAAGTCAACACCAAGACGGACCTTCACGAACGGTGCCAACACCGTAATGCACTTTCAATGTAGTGGGTACAGCATGACTTATTGTATGGTCGCAAATATTTCCAACATTGCAATTAGTCACCGCAACGCATTTATATGCAAGTATCGCTACATTGTAATTTACATTTGTAAGGCCCTTCGCCTATCGTCGACAACTACACGACAAAGATGATCAAGACATCATTCATTCCCTAAGGCAGAGGCCGCAATGAACGGTGGTACCATATTCAGATTCAACCTAAAACCGAGCTATTCCATAGCGTGCATTATCCAATTCGGACGCTAACTTGCAACCCAAATGCTACAAGTGGCATCCCGTCTTCTACCAATTACCTAAGTCGGTTAGTTCGCACTAATTTACTTCTACTAATTAGTTTATACAAAGTATTCATCCTCCTTATGCTGCTTTTTTTGGATGAAATTGAATCGTTATTATATCATGGAAGCATGCACTACATGATAGGAATATTAACTATGATTGTGCTTTAACTGTTGGTGTTGGTATTGTCAAGTTGGCGCCTAAGCAATCAAGCGACTAAAAATAAACTTTTAGAAAACTAAAAGATTAAGTGAAGGCTCCAGAGAAGATTCCCATATTGAAAGGTGAGATTATCGACCCTTCACCCTTCAATTTCAAATGACCAAATTCAAAACTCAATCCAATGAATCCATGAATTGCTTATTTGTTTCCTTAAATATCAACCAACATTGCTTATTTGTTTCCTAATTTTTTGTAAGAGAATTTACAAACTGAAATTCTACATATACTATTTATTTTGATTATGACTTGAATGCTTACATTTTTGGAATTTGATACATTAAGGAAAGTATTGCACTAGTACCGTATTGGAAAAGTTGAGACTCTTTAACTTGTGCATTGTTATGATATAAAATTGTATCATCTAGCATTAGTACCGTATTGTGTTCCATGTACATTTGATTTAATATATAAATGCATCAATTGCTTCCACAATTCATAGCATGCATAAGCCATTTAAGCTTTTTAATAGAGAAATAGTTTCAATCATCCAATGCAAAACAACCCTTAGATTTATCTATAAGTATCCTCTACCTCAAATGCACTCTTAAATTATTAATAATTAAAATCTAAAATACCAAATGCTAGTCACAAGACAAGATAACACATATTATATCACATTTTAGGAGTCAATAGATGATTTCCTAAACATACATAAATCCAATGGATTGCATGAATCTCAGATCGTAACTTCATCGGGTGCTAAAAACTCTATCATCATTATGCTCCAAAGGTTACCTTTTGTTTCCTATTTGTACTGCTGCTTTTGGTGAAGGCCATCAGAGTTGAATGTCCGCAAGATCTATTTATTTTATCTTATTACTATGCGCTTGGTGTTTGAGGATTTTCTAAAGTTTTTTATCGCTTCTACTTACATACAAACCAACAAATCTATTTTTTTTCCTAACTATAGTTTTCATTTAACGCTACTTATACCTAGTATTTTAATTAACTAAATACCTACTTAAAAAATACAGTACAAAATAAATCAAACTTACCTCCTCGCAATCCAAATTTGTCTTCTTCTTCCTCTCCTTCTTTTTTTCTCCCTCCTTTTCTTCTCCTTCTCCTGCCGAACCTGCTTAACCTCTGCTAAACGAATCGCTCATAGGACCGCACAGGGAGGCTATATAGGCCATCCAATAAGCATGCAATGCATCGAACATGCAGATCGCTTCTACGGTTACGAGCGAGTTTCGCCAATGCCAACCGTTGGTGATCAGAATAATTACGCCAACCGCCGCCGGGTTGGGCGACAAGTTTGCCGCCCAAATCGTTGGGCGATAGGTCCTTGTCGCCCAACCATTGGGCGACAGACGATATTTTTGTAAAAAAATATCGCTGAATATTTTTGATATTTCAATAAAAATAGATTATTTAAAAAAAATTCCCAGCAATATGCTCCTTAGCATAGACCGGGAGCAAGTCCAGAGCGCAAGATTCACTTGCGCGGCCGTTGAGGCCGATGGAAAGGTGGGTTCTTGCGAGGAACCCATCTCCCTAATTGGCCGGGCAGATCAGAATATGTAATATGTGCTCTCCCCAGCACTACTTGCATTAACATCAAATCAATTCAGAGTAGAGGATATCATTTACAGGGCGGAATCTCGTGAAGAATATGTCCCCAAATTTGGCAATCCAAATCCGACAAACAAGTCCCAACCTTTAGTGAGTCTATCTATCTCCCCACCACTCGCGTTAACAACACAAGAATAGGATAAGCTAGAATCTTGCACAGTATTTGAGTGCTAATCACCCAACGAACACAGAACAAAAACCCAATTTTTACGCTCCCAAGTTAAAATGATCATCCAAGAACCAAGAACCGCACAGTACTCATCCCAACACCTGCTTCAAATTCAGAGACCGCGAATAAGCAGGATATTTTCTTTCCACAAGCAGATCAGTGTCAGAATCGCAATCTTCAGAAAGAAGTTCAGAGAAGTTCAGTGAAGCTTTCAACCAATTCTGAGGAGGAAGATGAAGTCTCTGAGACTTATGAAGATGGAACGGCTGAGATCAAGCGATACCGCTTCGGTCCGACATCAACGGACAGAAATAGTCGCAGCATTTACTGTTTACGTCATTTAGTTTTCTTATCGTGAACAGTGTAGTAATTCAGTTACTTTGTCTGTTAGCTCTGTTTTACAGTTACCGCCATGTAATCCTTATGAACCCTGCTATGGAATGAAAAATGCCAACAACTAGTCTTATCTTAGTTTTAGAACTAGCAGTACACTTTCCCCTCCATCGGGTTCTATCTTTTGGGATCTCGACAATCAGACAACACAAGATGGTCAAACTGGGGGGCTGTAGACTTCTAAAGCGAGAGGAGATGGGAAGATCCCACAAAGCTCGCCCTGCTCAGAATCGCAGGAGGGCAAACCCCTAGCCTATCGGCCTAGCCACTCAAGCGAAAGCGGAAGGAGGCGCCGCTCATGGGAGCCGCAGCCAGAGATAGGAGAGAAGGCTCGCGCTCGAGCTCACTCAAGATCCACCGAACCGCTATAAGGAACGGAGAAGAAAACTCATCAACCGCGGAGGATTCGATCGGGGAGAGGGCCGGCTGTGGAGGAAGAATCAAGGAGTTTCATGTGTGTTTGTGTGCACGCTGTGGTGTGTGTGGGTGTGTGTGTGTGGGCGATGCGATGCGATCTCGAATCTAACTCGAAGGTACAAGTCGGGCGCAAGGGATGATCGAGGTCACCAAGACTTGTCCACTCTAGCCGCATATTGTTATGATTTACAGAGGCGCCGCTTGGTTAACCAGCTTTAGTGGGTTTCATGAATACCACTTAAACAAAGCGGCGAGCTAGAATGCATGGGTCGGAAGTCGCCGCCCATCCACTTAACGCCGCATGCTCCAAAGGAACATCTATACCCAAAGAGCTCCAAAGGAACAACTCTACCCAAAGCATTAACAAAGGATGAACTGACACAATTGAAATGTAAATAAGAAAAAGTCAATTCTATAATATACAAACCGCTTGTGTTGCTTAAATGTAAAAAAGAAGGTCCAAATAACATCTCTACTCAAAGCATTAACAATTGGTCCATACGAGTGTAAGCATCATCTTTTCATCTTTAATGGCAAGTTTACAATATGCATGAAGATCAACATGGAGTATTTGGGGCTTCATTGACTTTGCCTATTCACGTATGACTGTTTTCATGTTGCTCTTCCTGAGATAGATGGTAGCATCTATGTTGTTGATGACAGAATTGGGGTACTCTTTTGGAAACTCATTGTCGTCAGGTAAAGATTTCCAGGACTGCAATCAGATAAAATCACCTCAAACTTCAGCTAGACAAGGAAACTGCTGAGTGAATAAAATCAACCACTATTACCACCAATGCAGTACCACACCAAAGAAAAGTTTTAGATTTTACCTCAAGAAAACTTTGGTCCTGGAAAAATGCAAACATGGACGTTTTGTATCTGTCTGCGAGGATTCCGCTTGGAATTCCCTTCTTAATAGAGCTTACTACTGCAGTTGGTGTTCCTGGCGTGAAGTGTATGGTAAAAACTCCAAATATGAAAATATGACTAGTTTTCAGCTAATGCAGTATAGATGTAATGTGGTTTTTAATTTACTTGAGCTATGGTCAGATGTTGCTGCTTTTCCCTTCAAAGAAGTGGCCACCATTACACTGGATGTTGACAGCACTTACGACGAAAGGTGCATGATTCTGAGATGCATTTATTGAACTGCAACACGGCATATACAAAATGAATTAAAACCTACAATCTGGTAAAAACAGGTTTCGCAGACCATTACACAACAGAGTAACATCAAGCGATTTCATAACTTACTACAGCCTATGCAACATAACCAACTAAGCAACAGAGTAAACCATTAATCCCATGGTACTATCTCAATAACCTAGTGACAATCTAGTCTTCAGAATACTAGTCCCAATAATTGAGAATAGGTGCTAGAGAATTTGTTTGTCTTAGTGTCTCATTTCTCTACTGACCATTTAACCTCTGGACTCAAGTTACCACCGATTTGTCTTCCCCTTCTTGCCAGAAGTTTCCTTGTTGTGTAGTGGGTAGGAACATTTTTTTTACAAGATAGAAGGAAACGATTTAAAGTGAAGGAGTGATGTGTGTGCTGAACTTGCTATTTTTCACCGATTTGCCCATTCCACTTACGTTGATTAAACTTAGTGATCCATAGCCAGGTACTAATTATTCTGGTATCATGCTGTGGCAGAGTTCCAGCATAACATATTCAGCAAAATGGCTATAGTGCATATGGCGCTGATGAATATAAGTAGAATAACTTTGGAGTTGCTTTCCAAATCATGATAGTCAAGTCTGATAGAATTTCCTGATGTTTGAAAATTGAGTTGGTCAATTTCTGAACTATCGTGGGTGCATTTACTGATGTTTGAAAATTGAGTTGGTCAATTTCTGAACTGGGTTCAGTCTCAACTATTACATTGAAAATGTGTCATGCAGTGGGGTGGGGGCAATTTGATTATGTCGGTCATCAGCACATACTGGAACCAATCCTTTTAGCCTTATTTTTATTAGAGAAACCGGGGGCTTGTTTGCAGTTAGTATCATATCTTTGGGTACTGTCAGAAATTTATGAAATCAAACCAAAACATTATAACTTTTTCCAATAAATTATACACTTGTACTAGCTAATCCATGTGTTCACAAACATCTTCCTCGAGTACCTCGACTAGTAATTAGCACACAAAGACTGGAGTAGCCAGTTTGGTGGGAGAAAATCAGAGTGATATATGCATGCATGGATGGATGATGCAATTTACTCCTGAGAGAAAATTACTCATCTATCTAGAAATAGAAAATTATTCAGGGGCACTACAGATGCCCTTGTCCTGCTTCTCCTCATCTGCTAATTTTGCTCATGTCATGAGATGGAAAATGTTGTAACTAACACACCAATCAAGTTCAGTTAGATGCTAACAGTGGAATCAAACTAACCAGTTGACCAAACTTTTCTTGAAGATTCAAGAAAACTCAGTTAATTCACTGTCATTTTTGCGAACAGCTATAGCTTTGGACTAACAAAGTTCATGTACAGAATTCAGAACAAAGTCTGCACCAGAAATCTATCTTCAGATGTGAGTACAAGGAGGCTAGTGCCTTTCACTAAAATAAGAACTTTGGCTCCATTTGCCAAGAACAACAAACACAATTACGAATTCTGGCCGAGGATTTCAATTCCCCCTTTCTTTCCAAAAAAATGTATGCAAAGCAGGCACACTCACCTTGTTCGTCTTCGTCTCCCTGGGTCGGCTATCCTCCTCCACCCTCTTCCTCTTCTCCCTGGGTCGTTTTCTAGATCTGCAGCGAGCAAGCACACGCAACAACAAATCAGAACTGCACACGCAACAAAAAACTAGCAAATGATGAATCAAGAACTGCAAGAGGGAAGGGGAGGATGCAAACTTCTTGGATAGTGGCTGCTCCTCGCGGTCGCGGACCTCGCCGTCGCACAGATGTCGTTGCTCATCGCCGCCAACTGCCAGTGACTCTTCCCCGCCGCCTGCAGAGAGCCCCACCTCCGCCATACCATCGGCACCAGCAGCCCCGCCGGATCCGCCTCCCCGTGCGCCCTCTCCGCCACGCCCGGTTGGATCCGCCGCCCCGTGCGCAGATCTGACGCGATGCAAAGCGGCTACGCGGACACGGAGCGGCGTCCGCAAGCTGCCGCTTCTTTCTCTGGAACTGCCGTGGGTGTTCGCGAATAGGTTTTTTGGAGATGGGCTACGTGGGCTGGCGGGCAGCCCATGTCCACTTGCATCCTTAGGTACAAGTGCCGAAGCGGTGAACGCGGCATAGGTACGCATGCAGTAAACACAAACGCAGCACAAAACACATGCAGCAAAGTTGGGCCAACCAACTGATGACCCGAAAGCAGTGACAATACACGTGGGAAGCGAGATAAGAAAACCCAACAGGAAACAGGGCTCCCACCTAGCAGCAGGGAAACGTTGCTACACGCGGAACTCGAGACTGTGTGCAGGGAGGAAAACCGGAAGACACAGCATGGCCAACCTATTGCACGGATGTGGCCTCCACGAGTGACTCAATCCAGACCGAAGCAGAAAAGGCGACAAGAGCAAGGTCTCCCGCGCACGCGTTTGCTATGAAAACAGGGCCAAGGAAGGCACGCGGCGCAGACGCACTGGACGACTAAACGTATGGCACGGCTCTCGGCTCGCCATTCCCACGGGGCTCAAGAGAAGGTAAGATTCCTTTTTGAATAAATGGGTACTAAGAGTTCAAATAATCTTGCTTTTCTTTTAGATTAAGCTATCTGTATGTACAGTTTAATCTATATGTGTAACTTAATTCTGTTCAAGTGGTGTGGGCTTATAGCAATTTGACAGGATCCGAGAACGCACTGGCAAATCAGCACGGCAGAGAAAAATAGCGTGACGCCAAGTAGCGAACAGATATTGCAGTCTGCAAGGCCCACAGGTTTGGTAAATGTCATCGAGGGCACGCAAGGCCAACATCTAGATTAAACTGTACGCACCGGGAACGGGTGCGCGCCGGAAACGAAAGTGATGTAATGAATGAGTTTATACATGGATGTAAGATTCATGTTAAATGAAATGATTGAATGAAATGAGATGACTGATGGATGGATGATTCTTGTTGAATGTAATTATTACATGAAATGAATTTTCTGAATTGATATATGCATACATGTCGATGTTCGATATAATGTCGATGTTCGATATACATGAGTTTTTTGATGGATGTTGCTATTTTCTGTTTAGACTTGTACTGTCACGCCAGGGATAATGGCGTGACAGACTTGTAATCAGAACACCAAAGGATCATGGCGTGACAGACTTAGCACCGCATGGAGGTGTTGGCTTGCAACTCCTCCGAGTTGCCCATGCATTGGCATGGCAAAGACGACATCGCTACACCAGCTGACCTTGGCGTGACACATCGCTTCTTGTCACGCCAAGAGTATTGACGCGGCGTGACTTAGCACCGTAAGGAGGGTCGGCTTGCAACTCTTCCGAGTTGCCCACGCATCGGGCGTGGCAAAGACGGCTCTGTCTGTGCCAATGAACTTGGCGTGAGACACTCCTCTTGTCACGCCAAGATTCCTAGCATGACAGGACTTGACTATTGCCATGTCGCACCTCCACGCCGGTACAAACAGACGACCGAGGGCTTATGCGGTTTGGCCACACCGAGGTCGGTGACGGACGTAATCCATTTATTCACACCAATGCATCATGGCGTGGTCTAAGGGGTTAGAATTGAAAATAAAAGTCACGAGGAGTTAAGTTTAAAATATTATTAAGAAATGGATTAAATAAAAAAAAATCCCACTTGACATTGATAAGATTGTAAGAATCCACAGGTTCACAGTAATTATCGTCATATATTGAGTAATAAATACAGCTCATAAAAAACTTCATGCGTCTTTGTCCTCTCGTACTGTATTTCGTCCTGTGCTTCCTCCAAAGAACATATATATGACCTATAATCATTTGTTTCTTGTGTGAAAACCCATAATAATTTGTTATTAGCGACATGGTAATTAAAAGACATCAAGAAAAATCAACGCTAGGACTCGTCAGTCAGTCCCAAGATCTACAAATATCATTTCCATGTGACAGATATAAATATTTTATGTGTATATTTGTAGTTAAATTTGTAAAAGATTAATTGCACGCTTTCTAAGCTGACATTTTTTGGATGGGAGAGATACAACCCAAGCCGGTCAAGCCAGAAGGGTCCGCGTTACACACTATCCCCCATCCGACACGGCAGCATCACCGTGTGTAACAATAGTACTAAAAGAGGTGCTCGCTTGACTGACCGAAGGCTTGTGTGTAACGACATTTTCGTGTAAATAAGAGGTCCTCGCTTGACCGACCGGTTGCAACGATCAATAGCCTCGTGAAGAAAATGTCGAACATTGAAGTCTACGTACCACCACTGTACAGTAATCGGCAAGTGAAGACGTCGAGTAGCGATCAACACTTTACACGAAAGGCAATGAGCAGGGCTTGTATTGTGCGCGTTGCCGTGCTCTGCTGACTGTCAGGGGTTAGCTGATATTTCGGTCTATACGCTGTTCGTAGAGTTGCACCTATTTTTATACCCATGGAAAAAAAACACCCTATATCTAATCGGACACAATTATCATCCCTACTACCGGTGCTCTGTTTTAGCTCTGTACGCTGCTGGTAGAGTTGCACCTATTTTCATCCCGTGGGGAAAAAAACACCCTATACCTGGCTCCATTAGAACATTTACCCACGAGCACGTGGGTAATCAGACATAATTGTTATCCCTACTTCCTGCTCGCTCTCTCCGCAACAATGGTGACGAGGATTAAAACCTCTATGTATTATTTTAATACATAATAAAAGACCATACGTTTTCATGGTCGTAATTCCTAAGACTAACGACCTCCGTCGTTAGTATTCCGTGAGGTTACTTATCGGGTACCGGCCTGATGAGGCTTTGTGCCTAATCCTCACCGTATAACCGCCAGAAATTATCGAATCGGTATTTCTTATCGTATGATGAATGGAACACGTATATACGCTCCAAACCATGCGATGGTACAACCCCGAGACCGATTATTAACCACCCTACTAAGCTTTTTCACAAGCAACCGCAAGGAAGTTAGCACATTGTTAATCGCTTCCACCGCTCCGACCAACCGTAACGCTTCACCAGGACGCCTTCTCCGTATAACCGCCACCTCTTCGAAGTTATTTAAAGGTGAAACATGTAAGAAGGACTAAGCGACACACGTAACAAGGCCAAGGCAAACATATACGAAGCCTAAGCGGTGGAATTAGAAGCTAGATAATCAAGATTAGACTCATATTCTAAGTCCGACACTTGGTTAGATATTCCCCATTTAGTGTAATTCAGTAGTACTTAGCCACATCTTGTAAACCCAGCTCATATTAATAAAGAGCTACCCCCATTCCATTCCGGATATTCCACGCCATTTTTCTCGCTCATTTTCGTAAGATCGGCGACTCGATCACGACAACCGGGCGCCGTCTGTGGGGAAGAAGGCGAAGTTTCAAGAAAATTCTTCGCTCAAGAAAACCTCGCCTAAAATCTCGCAATCGCCATGCGACCATGCCCGAGTTTGGGATGAGGAAAATCGGTTCGACGGCGACTACGCCGACCTCGATATGGAAGGATGTATCCGCGCCATGGAAGAAAATGGCGTGTCATCCTCCTCATCCTCCTCCGCCGCCGCACATCGCCGACGCTAAGCGAGGTCGACGGATGGATGATGTCATGCCGCCACTACCGTGGCGCAACCAGAGAACCGCCGCTTCGACCAGCCGAATGCCATAGATCTCCAAGCCCTACTTTTCGACCGCCAAACAGAAAAATTTCAGCCCCATCACCCGAAAATTATATACCATTGATGAAATCATGGCTGAAAGATACTCTCCTTCGCTTCGCAATTCCAAGAGTCAATCACACCGCAACGTGTCGATGAAACCTCCATCGCCAGAGGCTATGCGGGATGATCACACTCAAAGATACGACGGCGGTTCGCTTTGATCAGCCGAGAAGACCTCGTGAAGTGCTCATCTCCGACCGATCTCCATCGTGGAAGATTCTCGCAAACACCGACAAGCTCTCCATTAGTTACGATGGAGGCTCATTGGAAGATCAATGCCGGAAGCACGAGGTCAACGCGACGGAGATGAAGATCAAGATGCCCCGCACGGTCCTACACTCTACCACGCCATCACGTGTTGTTAGAGATGATCCGCCGCCAGCACCAACTTCCGGAGGCAACGAACTAATCGACGCCAATCGCTTAACTCGCCGCACCGCCCCACCCAGAGTGACCGATAGGATCGAACAACCAAGGTCGGGAAGGTTCAGACAGCGCACACCTACGCACCAAGATGAACTACCTAGGACCTTTCAGAATCGCACAAAACTTGCGACGTGTTCAAAACATGTTAAATATTCCGATCCTCGCTCTAGCAGAACTCCTAGTTTTGTACAACTCGTAGGTCGTATCCAAATTCTCCAATGCACTATGCAAATAACTAAGCGATCGAACAGAGGGGTTCGTGAAGTCAAACTATGACTTCATCCCAACGCCTCCTCCCTCGCCAGGGACAAAGACGGTCATAACAGAGAGCGCCGATATCGAGACCTCCTCGGTGATTCCGACCAAGGAGTCACGAGGGAGAAGGCTATTTCAAGAGGCTACTCCCCACAAGGCCGAGAAGAACCACCACTAGGACCTAACGATCTTCGACATCGCTTGAACTAAGTGGGCGGTCGGAGACATCATATCATCGTCCACGACCGGACGGCATACATCGGAGTTCCAGCCCCTATCTTAGGGATCGGTCTCCGATCGACATAACCGCACCTTCCCGCAGAAGACGCCATGAATCAATCACAGTTGTCGAGCCTTCTCTACAGGTTTCCAAGTCGCGCTAGGCCTAACCGGTCCGATCGCCAACTTGGACAAATTCAATGGAACTCAAAACCCATTGGAATTTCTCCAATATATACCACCGCCATCGTGGTCAGCTGGTGGTGGCGAGAACGAATGGCCAACTATTTACCCACCGTGTTCGAAGGGTCTCGCCTTGGCCGTGGTTGTTAAACTTAATGGCCGGATCCATATATACTTGGGAACAACTCGTGATCTTCGATTGCCAACTTCAGGTACCCACGACCGCCTCGAAGGAGGACGATCTCCACAGTAATCCGGCAGGATCCGATGAGACTTTACGCCAATATATCAAGAGGTTCACCAGTTCGAACTCTATACCCAAGTCGCAGAGTCCTCTCGTTATTCAGCTTTTAAAAGCAGTTCGAGGAATCGGCGGTTTACTTGAGGACATAGCAATGAACCTCCAAGAACAACCGCTGAGCTTTTTGATATGGCGACAAATATGCCACCGCTAGTGAAGCAATCAAGTGGTGTGAAGCCATCGATCGGAAGACAAGATTCCCACCTTGGCCCGACAAACAGAGAAAAAGAACAAGAAGTCTCTCAAGAAGAAAAGAACCGCAGATCCGACGACAAAGAAGTCCTCGCTGCCTGCATAAGATCAAGGGCAAGAAGGACTATGCGTCGGCCGAAGCAAGGCAAAAGCTCCGATCAAGGATTCCTGCATTTAACAAGAAGTGGTGTCCACTTCACCGTATAAGGCATGATCTCGCGACTGCCGTGGTCTCGCGTAAGAAACCGGAGGATTATTATGCAGTAAGGACCATTTCCGTGAATACAGAACATGGAGAAATGAGCTCCAAAAAGGACAAGGATGGCGACGAGGAGATGGAGTACCGTGATCCCCAACACACAAACAACATGATTTTGGAGGATCTTCTTCATACGAGTCCAGACGCCATCTCAAGGCTATGGAGCGGAGGTCAACCTCGTCTTAATCTCCAACTGTAATCAAGCACTCAAGTGGCTCTGACACCGCATTTCTTCAAAGAAAGACGATCGCACCATCCCATCGACTGACCGTAGGTTCCCTATCGCTGTTGAACCAACTATTAATAATTGCTCGTTAATCGGGTCTTAGTGGATGGGGGTAGTTCTTGAATATATTATTTGTGGGAGCTTTAGAAGAAATGCAGTCCCTCATGTCAAAGGTGAAACCTGTGAAATATGCTTTTCATGGCATAGTTCCGTGTTCTACCGCTAAACCGATAGGACAAGTTTCCTTCACGTTACGCTCGAAAGCTCGACAACTTCCAACAGAGAAGATTCTGCTTGATGTAGTAAACTTCGAATCCAAGATACAACGGAATTTTGGCCGACCAGATTAGCAAAATTCTTGATAGCCACGCATTACGGTTATCAAAGTTTGAAAATGCCAGGGCAAGGAGTCATCACACCGAGGAGATCGAAAATGGCTTACATATGCGATCGGAAATCCTTTGCAATCGTTGATGAACTTCCGACCGAGAGGTTAACCCGCCTCCCATGCGTGTCAAGCACTCGGCCAAAGATGACACCCAAACCATCCGACTGCATCAAGGAGGTACTACTCGACAAAAGCGCTTCTCCGGACAAATAAAGTCGTCACATGGGTCAGACATCCGCACTCCAACCGCCAAGAAGATTCTCGGCCTGAGCAAGACTCGACCCTAAATAGGAAGAGTCGCCGCCTCCTTCCTCCAAGCGAATCAGACGGTTTGCTCGGCAAGCGCCCGTATGCCCGAGTCCCCGAGGTGATCGAGCACGCTTGCTCTCCACCGATAAAAATCGATCAAGGTAAACTACGACGCTTTAGCACCCGATCGAAGGAAGCAATCCAATGGAAATTGACAAGCTTCTCAAGGTCGATTTATTCGTGAAGTCGACCACCCACAGTGGCTTGCCAATCCTGTAATGGTTAGAAAAACAATGGGAAATGGCGAATGTGTATCGACTTTACTGCATCTTAATAAAGCTTGTCCGGGATGACTTTCCCTTCCTCGCATTGATCAACCTGTAGACTCTACTTACGGGCGCGAAGTTACTAAGTTTTTAGATGCGATTCGTGGTACCACCAGATTAGTATGTGTAAAGAAGATGAGGAGAAAACTTCCTTCATCACCCTATATGGCACTTCATGTTATGTTAAGATGCCATTTGGTCTCAAAACGCCGGTGCAACTTTTCAAAGGTTGATGCAAAAACCTTTAGTCCACAAATCGGCCTAATCTAGAAGCTTACGCTGACGATATGGTCGTGAAGACCACCAACGCCGCGACTTATATTCCCGACTTACAAGAAACTTTTAACAACTTGAGAAGACATAACCTCAAGTTAAATCCTAAAAGTGTGTGTTCGAGTTTCACTGAAAACCGCCGTTTCCTAGTTTTGCTAGAGGTATTGAAGCAAACCCAAGAAAAATTGCGCCATCGACTGACACGCCCCGACCACTAAGAAGGAAGTCCAAAACTAACCTATCAGATGGCAAAGATAAGTCGCTTCATAGCAAGGTTAGGGAAAAGGATTACCTTTCTTTAAACTTCTTCTAAACATGGGAGTTTCGAGGGACTAAAGAGGCAAACGATGCCTTTGAGGAACTCAAAAAGTACCTTACAAGTACTCCTTGTCTTAGTTTCTCCAAGATCGGAGAAACATTGCTAGTTTACGTGGCGAACACCACGCATGCTTAGCGTGTAATGGTTGTAGAAAGGATAATATCCAACGACCGCCATTACGTAGTTTAAGTCTTACATGGACCAAAGGAAAGATACCCACAGTGTACAAAAGTTGCTCTATGGCCTCCTTATGTCTTCAAGGAAGCTAAGGCACTACTTTCGTGCCCACAAAGTGGTCGTGACTCACCGGATATCCCTTGGTCAAGTCCTTGGAAACAGGAATCATCGTGACGAATAGCCAAATGGGCGGTCGAGCTAGGGCGCTCGATTCCATTTCATTTCACTTAACAGAATAAAGTCCTGTGCAATAGCGTAATTCATTGCGAATGGACAAACCCTGAACCCACCCAAGGACCCGAGTAAATAACACCACGACGAGTGGACAATGTATTTCGACGGTTCCTTGATGTTACAAGGATCGGGTCGAGTGGTCTTGATATCCCCATCGCGTAACACATCAAGCACGCCATCCAAGAATTTTTTTCGCCACCAATAATGTGGCGTAATATGAAGGTTTATCGGCAGACTCGAGCAGCGTTCTGCTCGCGGATTCGCAGACATTAGTGAAAGGCGATTCTCAACTAGTAGCTTAATCAAGGGGAAGAGTATCAATGCTCGAGTACCAAGATGTCATCTTATCTCGCGGAAGTACGAAAACTTGAAAAGCACTTCTTCGGTTTTCAGATCCAACATATTCCTAGAAAGGAAAACTTTCTCGCGCATCAGCTTGGCACGGATGGCCTCCACGAGGTCGACCGCCCCGCCGGAGTTTTTCTCGAGCAACTCAATTCACCCTGGTTGAGCCTTCCGAGAACATACATGATTCTTTGCAAGTTGGACAAACCGATCAAGGGAACATGGATGCTCCACGTGTCGTTGATTGTTGGCGCTGCACGATCAAGGTAGAGATCGATGACATCGATCTACAATTATCTTCAAAGATGGCACAATTCCAGAAGATGATGTAGAGGCCGATCGATAGCACTAAAAGCCAAATCATACACTCTAATCGAAAGTACCTTATATAAACGAGGATCTCATGGAGTGTTGATGAGATGCATATCTCAAACGGATGGCATTAGATTGCTAACCAAATCCATGAAGGCGCTCAGGAGCACACCATTCCTACAGTAACCTCGGTTTGAAGCCTTCCCAAGAAGGCTATTATCGCCAATCGCCTTCATGATGCAAAAGAGCTTGTGATGAAGTGCGATAATGTCGCTTATAGCCGATAAGTACATCACCAAAGACAAGCCTTACAAACAATTCCTCTTTCTTGCCTTTTGCAACCTGGGATCGAACATTCGACCTTTCCCAAGAGCACCGGGCTTCAATTCTTTTTCGTCATGATTGACACGCCATAAAATGGATTGAAACCGAGCCACCGTTAAAATAACAACCGAGGCCGCTAAGAGATTTCTCCCAAAAATGTGATCACGCCGACGGTGTACCCAACAGATCATCACGCATAATGGTTCCCGCTTCCAAAGAATAATTCCAGAATTCTACGATGAACTTGGTGTCAAAGTTCATTTTGCTTCGTTGCTCATCCACGAGCAACGGAGCGCTTGAGCGGCTAATGGTATCATTATGCGTGGATCAAACGCCGAGTATTCACCGCTTAATCAAACGGTCAGCGCTTGGGTTAAAGAACTTCCTCTCGTGTTATGGGTCGTTCGAACCACGACTACCGTGGCGACCGTGAAACTCCATTCTTTTGGTTTATGGTGTCAAGCCATGCTTCCTCCGTAACTCAAAATTGGCTCGCCGAATCGATCGCTTTTGATTAAAATGATCGTAATGAACGACGACTCGACGACGCCGATTTCTTTGAAGAACGACGAAACCAAGCCCTTGTACGATCGCTAGCCTACCAACAAGCCATGCGAAGGTACCATAGTCGAAGAAGCAAACCGCAGCCCTTTGTCAGAGGTGATCCGTTCTCTAAAAATTCAGAGCCAAACAAATCGCAATAAACTTTCTCCTAAATGGGAAGGTCTCTACATCGTGGTCGAAGTAACCCGACCAAAGTTCCGCACGACTAGCTATGTCTCGATGGGCAAATTTTGTCAAATTCTTGGAACATCGATCAATTGCGAAGTTCTATGTTTAATTTTCATTCTTTCATTTCTTTCAATTTCAATTTCACTAAATTCATTAATTAATTAAGAAGTGCAACCTTGCTTATATATATACACCTACATTCGGTCGCTTATTATTGTTAGTCCGGCTCTGAGAAGACACTTTTCTCTCCGATATCCTTTTTTAAGGATCTCTGATACTCTATGGTCCTAGTCGTGAGCATTTTCTTCAAATGATTCCCACGCGCGACTACACTCTTTTCTTAAAGAAAATGAGTAATCAGAGCGCCACACAACTAACTATCTCATGAATGATATGCTTACGATTTTGAAGATTATGCTTCATTATTTCAAGATTCGGTCTATTCTTGTCTCGCTACTAGTCCAGACACTGAAAGCCTCCTAGTCGAAGTCTCCTTTTTCGCGACGTGGTCCTCGCCTAATCGAAGGAGCTTCCTAGCGACGCTTCTTTTTCTTCACGATCCTCGCTACTACCGGATACGTAATTTGAATACGCTTTCAAGAGATATGTCGATGCCTTCGTGTCTTAGCATTAGTTCCACCGCACTATGGGACAATAGATATAAACAAAGTTCACTTATAACTGTCGCATACATATTTGCATTTCTTCTTATGTCAAGTTCGACAAAGTCTTTTTTCCGACCATATATAGTTTTTTGATTGGTATTTCCATTATGACAAACAAAGATCTATAACTAGTCGAAATCATACCCGTCCCGACCACATTCGATTTCCTAGTATCAGAACGATCGCTTTTTCTCTACATGTCCAAACATACCTTCAAAAAGTCAAATACATGGTTATGACCTCTTTTTATTCTCTTTCTTGGCTCACCGCTTGCCAAAGAATGTTCTTCTACTATAAAGCAATGGGGCTAGGAAATATACGAGAATTTTAAAAGTCAAACAAGATAAACAAAAGCTTTGTCAATGACATAAAAGGTAAGTTTTCATAGATATTCAATTATTTTTACACTTGCAGGAACCTACTCTAAGAAATATTCCTCGCCTAACTATCGCTTGTCGGAGATTCGACCTCCATCTCCTCTACAACTATATCTCCGAGTGGCCTAAGTTCTTCCATGAACTTGGTCGCCTCAAAGTGGGCTGAAGTCATCTTTAACGCTTGGAGATCAATGGAGGGTTTGAGCTTTCGCTTTTGCCAAAGCAAAACTAACTCCACTTGCAACACCTGCTTTTAGGGCTCGCATAATTCGTCCGAGTAATTTTGACCGTAACTTTAAGATCCCTAGAAGTTGACCCAAATAGTTCATTTTCTATTGGATCTCTTAAGATAGGCACGCTTGATCCTCGATCCCAAATCAAAGATCATCTTGTTCAAAGTATGAATCTTTTCATCAATATTTTGAGCAAGAGCCGCCTCCTTATCCTCGCTTCAAATTTCGTGAGTTTTTACTGCTTAGCATTTGCATTTGCTTTGCAAAAGCAAATCGCTTAATGAACACAAGCATCATTGAAGGAAAATCAAGTTTACGACATATTACCTTATTTGTTTTGCTAAGTGTTTCATATTTGGTCGTTGTTTCACGATCAACCTGGTCCTTAGTCAACTTGCTTCAAAGAAATGATCGGTCTTTAGCTTTTATTTCTTCTTCAAGAAAAGCCGCCTTGGCTTTCACCACAACCTCCTCTTTTTATTTTCTCCGATCTATCAATGCGATAAGGAGAATAATTGTAGAGGAGCAAAGTATTGAAGAAGAAACAAAAGTTTAAAAGGAAAAGTTCTACTTTCCAACTCGAGTGCTTTTGCTCCAAGTCCTTAACTCACTGGTCATCCCTCCGATCACAAAGAAAGTTCTCACCAAATGCTACACAATTAGCATTCTCTTTCTTAAGTTCCTTATAAACTTTGTAAAGAAGAGTTATGTAACCGGGTCGAGAATACTTATCTCAATTGCTCGGTCATTATAACCGCAAAAATCAAATCGTGGTGCATCTTGAGTTGAGTATCCGATACTTTCGCCACGCCTCATCAAGCTCCTTATCCTCGATAAATCGGGACTAAAAGGAACTTGTTAGGTTGGGAAGGGTTATCAGCAGTGATCGGAACCTCGTTGAGACCTCTACCTCCACGTAAGGGTTTCAATCACCAAAGGATCCAACTCACCGCTGTTCTTGTCACCGCCGGGGCTTTTCGACCACTACTTCTCAGAACTTTGTCCCGAGAAGTGCTCGCCTGAACTTCCACAGTGCCGTGTCCTCGAAGAACCCGGCCTAAACGACCGAACACCGTAAGACCTATGCAAACCAAGATGGAAGTTCAAAGTATCAAATCATCAAGGAATTATTAAAGGTACATACTTATACGATCACTTTCATTTGTACATACCTTGTTAATTTCCTGGATTTGACTCAAACGCCGCCAGAGAGAAATCTGCGCCGCTTAGCCTTCCTTTTCTTCTTTCCATTTCGCCGTTCTCGAACCAACAGGTTTGTTGAACTCACACATCCTCCAACAAAATGTCGGTTATGTCCTCACTCACTCATCAAGGTCTCACATTCCCGACTATCCGGCCTGAGAGAGTGGTTTCATCAACCTCCAGATCGCTTGTTTCAAGAATAACCGTGAAGGTCGCACCACCACCCCGAGTCTACAACCTCCGTAGTTACATTCTCATGCCTTCAGCTTATCCACCCAAATCAAGGAACAAATTTGATTGGGTGAAGAAATCCTTTATCTAAAAAACTTCATACATATATGATTCCATAATGTTCTATGACCTCGAGGATTCATCTCCTTCAAGTGCCTCGTGGCACGACTTTGCCGGAACCAAGGCGGGACGTTGATCCTCACCAGATTGTATGATCCGCAATCCGACCGATCGCAAATGTAGAGCACGATTGGAAATCTGGTCGAATATATGTATATACATGGTAAAAGAAATTTTGACTAAATTACCTTAAGCCTTGCCAATCTCCCTTCAATAGGAGTTATGCTAAGATCTTGGGGCATTCAAATTTTCTTCGTGACTTCAAGCACGATCACCTTGACTCGCTTCTCTAACTTCCCAGGTAAGAACTTTAATAGAAGGAAGAATAGACAGATTTTAAGGTAATACATTAATTAAATCAAAATACCGATCGAATTTATCTCAAAGACTTACCACCTTCCGAGGTAGCTTCATCACGATCAAGGCACCAGAGCAGAAATGAGTCCCGAGCTTCAATGGGCTAATCCGCGAAGGGTAAAATCCTTCACCACATGCCACGGTCAAGCCCTCGACTCAAGAAGTCATAGATGGCATCCGCCCATCTCTTGACTATCCCTATCTTCTTTACTTTCTTCTTTCACTTGAGTTTTCACTTGCTCTAGTTCCGCGGTAGAGGCCATCGTCTTCAGAATCGCTATGTAAAACCAAGATTTTTCCATGACGACCACGAAGATTTCACAGACATAAAGATGTACTCATCGCCTTCCCGCCATGAAGACGCAATGTGCATTCCCGTGAGTCGCTTGATTTTGCCGCAGATTTTCCCATCACCATGCGGTAGAAATAACTAAAGAGCTTCAAGTTCGGTTGTATTCCTGTGTATGCCTCGCACAAATATGCGAAAATACTAATATTTGCGATCGAATTTAATAATTCACCAATTCCACCCCGTAATGTTCAAGAACGCGGAGGAGGAATTTGTATCGTAGAGTCTCAAATTTCACATTCGATGTAGGCAAGAAAACAGGATTTCGCCATTCACGGCTCGAAAATGCTCTCCACGCGTCTCCAATTAATCGATTCCTATCTCGAGCATTCCCATCTTCTTCAAGGCCTCGAGTTTTTCTTGCCCAATTCAAGGCAACCACTTTGTAATCTGCTCGACATGGCGAAAATCCTCAAGAATGAGTAGCGAAAGTTGGAGACTTTGTGGTCGGAAGAACAAGAAAAGACTCGAGGATTTCTTGACGAGAAGCTAAAGGATCGAAGGATTTTGGAAGCATAAAATTCTAAGAGCCCAAATGAGAGGAGATCTTATAACCTTCCGATACTTTCAAGGATTTCCACAAAGTCCAACCGACAAAAAGCTTTTTTGTTCAAACGACAGAGGAACTCTTCGCTTCCCAAGGCAAGTTCTCAACTTTAAAATGAACACAGACCACTTTCAGATACCACTTACATTAAATGGGTTCGCCTGATACGATTTCATCGGAAAAGGTATATACACGACCAGCTCATTTAAAGTTCGGGGCTAGCCGACAGGATTAAAACCTCTATGTATTATTTTAATACATAATAAAAGACCATACGTTTCACGGTGGTAATTCCCTAAGACTAACGACCTCCCCGGTCGTTAGTATTCCAGAGGTTACTTATGGGTACTCGGCCTGATGAGGCTTTGTGCCTAATCCTCACCGTATAACCGCCGTAAAATTATTGAATCGGTATTTTTATCGTATGATGAATGGAACACGTATATACGCTCCAAACCATGCGATGGTACAACCCCGAGACATCGACTATTAACCACCCTACGGTTAAGCTTTTCACAAGCAACCGCAAGGAAGTTAGCACATTGTTAATCGCTTCCACCGCTCACCAACAGAACGCTTCACCAGGACGCCTTCTCCAAGAGTAATCGCCACCTCTTCGAAGTTATTTAAAGGTGAAACACGAAGACGAAGGACGGGCGACATTACGTAACAAGGCCAAGGCAAACATATATACAGAAGCCTAAGTGGTTGAATTAGAAGCTAGATAATCAGCATTAGACTCATATTCTAAGTCTGATTACTTGGTTAGACATTCCCCCATTTAGTGTAATTCAGGGTAGTACTTAGCCACATCTTGTAAACCCAGTTCATATTAATAAAGAGCGATCCTCATTCCATTCTAAGATATTTCACGTCATTTTTCTCGTTCATTTTCGTAAGATCGGCGACTTGATCGTCGACAATTGGAGACTAAAGAAAATGTTACTCGTATTCCTGACTCCGCCCTCTGGATGGTGCGTACAGTACGAAGATGGGAATAAATCAAGCTGCGTTGACTTGGAGACAAACGCTAGCGATCGATCAGCAAGCAGCACTAGTGATGATTGCGATGAATTGGGATGGGCTGTCGATCGGTTGTCCTGATGAATCATAATAAATTACCACAGCAAGTGATGGCGTCGAGTGAGCAAGCCTATAAATTAAGGAACCGTGCGTGCAACTGTCATTCTGTGGTTAGCTCGGTCAGTGACGCCTTCCAGTGCCGCTGATCGAGTTGTAAGCATCTATTGTTTAAGCTTTTGTCCATTTCGTTATAGTACAAAGGAGAGATAAATACCAAACTATATTTATGGGATTGACCATCTCACTCGTCTACCTTAATTAATTTAGGATTTTGTTCACAAACTGCATGCAGGATGCAGCTGATCAGAAACTATTTGTGTGCATGCTAGAATTGATTAGAGCTCGTGTTGTGCTGTGCTTATTTTTAAAACTGCTATGAACAGACAAGTAGTGGAAAAGTTTCTTTCTCTGTTTGGTAAATCAAATTAAAATTATATAAATTATGCTATCCAATTATTATCCTTTCGCATTTCATCTCAAATGTTCTGCAACGCAGTTCTGTGTTCGTTTGCGACTTGATCAAGGAAAAAAACCAAGCCAAACACCCAAATATCATTTGGGAGATTGAGGAGCTCAGTTCTTATTTTTCTAGGAGTTTATTGTTTGTTTACATGGTCTTTGTCATACAGGTTTCTAGTGAGTGTCAAAGGTGCAGTTGGCTTGATGCAGCACCTAGTTTTCTGTCGGCCTGTTTACAAGGTCTTTGTCATCATAATTTGAATCAATAAAAATTAGCTCCTCAATTCTAAAAAAACCTAAATATCTAAAAGCGATCAAACTAACGGGATTAACATAATCCACCGCAATCCCAAACAAACCCTAGATCACATAGCTGTCCCCTTTTCTAATTGGATTTAATTGATATATGCCACTGCAAAGGTGATGTTTCACAAATATACCTCTGAAAAGATTTTTCTTAGAAAAATGCTACTCCCTAGTGTTAACACTAGGGAGTGGTGTTTTTGGAATTAAAAATTTTTTAGTGGCACATTTGGATCAAGAAACTCTGCAATGGCATATAGCAAATCTTCCCTTTCTAATTTAGTGGTCCTTTGAGGCTTTATTTTTCCATATCGTGAGGTTCATGTACTAAAATTATAGGGTTCTGAAGAAAGGTCGCAACTCTGAGTGACACTTACATTAGTCAATACTATACTTAAATAACTGCCATCCAGTAGTGGCCGACATTTTCACTTCTTTCGAATTAATCCTGCTGTAGGAACATAGAAGAAAGCAAGTCTTGAGAAAAGGAAAAGCTGAAGCAAAATTAATCCTCCAGGTACTTCATATAACAAAGGGTAAAGTCCATTTTTCAACTCTGAACTTTTCAAAAAGTCCGAAAACAACCTTGAAGTCGAAAACCTGACAAAGACAGACCTCAACGCTTGCAAACCGGAGAAAATACCCCCTACCGCCGATTCACCTCGGTTTTAGGCCGACGTGGAAAATTTTTGGCCAAGAATGGAAAAATTACAACAACTTCATTTACTCGCACCAATGACGTGGGCCTCAAAACAACACATCCCTAGGCATGATCTATGAATTAACCAGGGCTAGCCGATTGATTAATCTGAACTACTACAGCTTTACACGACAAAATCAATCGACACACACGCCAGAAAGCAATGCGAGTAGCACACAGAGCGAGAGATAGCTCGAGACTAATTTGATTTACCTCACCGAAGAGACATGGCATGGCGCCATCGCTTCTCCGTACCGCTTCCCAGAAGCGTGAAGGAGGAGTGGTGAGGAGCAGGAGGCGGAGGCAGAGGCAGAGGCGAGGCGGCCATGGAGATGACCAGTCGATTTAACGCGCGCATTTATGGACGCTGGTGTCCTTGCCATTGGCGCGAGGTACGACTCAAAGATCTCCTCCACCCAGGCCCCCACGCCCACGCCAGGCGCGGCCACCATCTCCTCCATCGACACCGAAAGTCCCCAGACGGGTCCGCCAACTCAAGGCCACCGCCATGCCGCCAAAAACACCGCCACTGCCGCCATCGGTGGCTAGCTTGGCCAGAGGCTTCTTCTCGAGGATGGAGCCGAGGGCACCCGGCTCAAGAGAAGGCGGTCGGACCGGATGTCATGGGACGATGGCGCGGCCATGTCTTCGCCACCGCAGAGGCTCCTTGACTCGTGGAGAGGCCGTCCGAGGCGCATGAGGAAGAGGGACGCGATGGAATTGAGGGGCCACACATGGCCAAGCGACGGTGTGAGCGGAAGGAACATGTTCTTGGGCTCTTGCAAGAAGGCCACATCCATGACGGGGGGTGGCTGCTGAGGGGGAGGTGACGACGGCGGGGTGTCTTTGGCCGAGTTGACGGTGTAGAACAGGGAGCAGAGGAGGCGGCTTGGGGGAGGGAGGAGGAGGCGGCGAGGGAGAGGGAGACAGGGAGGGAGGGGCGGCGCTGTGAAATGAAGAGGGGAGAGAGGGAGAGAAAAAGAGGAAGAAAAGAAAAGTAGGTCTGACATGTGGGCCCCATCAGCACAAAACCAGGGTGAATCGGCGTGAGGGGGTATTTTGTCCGGTTTACAAACATCGAGGTCCCGTGCTGTCTGGTTTTCGACTTCAAGGTTGTTTTCTAGACTTTTTGAAAAGTTCAGGGTTGAAAAATGGACTTTACCCTATAACAAATTAAAATTAGGGGTGTGCTTTGGTACACCTCTCTAAGAAAAGTTTATGGATCTTAAAGCAAAGTAGTTAATATTAGGTGAGCTCAGATCTGCATTAACCTAAAAAGAATCCCGCGACAGTTTTATTTTTTTACGATAATTTTTAGAAATCGCCAACGGTGGAAGTTGCATATTTACAGGTGTGGGTCACGACGTTTTGTGTTCTCCGCTCCTGTCTCTACGCGCTTCTCTCTCTTTGGGGTCAATCCCAACATATATGGGCCATGACCCCCATGCTGACGTCACATGACCAGTATGCGCATGACTAGATGTGTCAGTAAACTCTAACGAGACGTCTAGTAAATTCGTGAGTAATATATAGGTAGCCGAAAAAATAGAGAAATTAGAAGGCAAAAGGACTTCTTCACTAGATTTGGCCAAATAGTGTGGCCAATCATATTTACAAAAGACCAGTTTTATATCACATACTATAAAAATAAAAAGAAAGGAAGAAGAAGGAGATCCTAGTGGCCAAGGTAGAATCATATCTTACCCTTCAAATTTTTGTAAGCTCTCTCGTCGACTTCGTTGGTGGCGGGATCAACGACGGTTTGCTCAAACACCACCATCTATCGTCTTGCTCGTTCTACTTATGCTTCTAGTCGTTTCCGCCTCCAAAGCTCAATCCATGATAGCCCAAAGGCTATCAACCTTGGCATCTTCGCCTTGGAGACATCGACCAGCCTTCATGCATCCGGATGATGTTCGTGACCATTTTGGTCTGATCTTGGCTAGGATGAAGTAGTGACCCAAAACGATCTCTACGATGAGGTTTATCCGTCGGATACTGGAGACCATTGCATTCTTCCGTCTAAGGATGAGCTCTAGCCGACGGGTGATGGCCACTATGGGCTCCAGTAGATCGGAGCGCCGAGATCGAAGGAACTCTTGCACCGAAGGCCGATCCACGGCTTGGGCCAAATTGCGGCCAAAAAGCTCTATGAAAAGAAGTGTAAGGTAGGATAGAACGGCCAGCATAAGAGGTGATCTTGGCGCTAGAGAGGAAGAAGAGGGCGAAGTCATTAGAGTTGCGGAGAAAGGGGAACAAGGAAAAAGGTTTTTGGCTAGAGAAGTTTGAAGAAAGAGGAGGCTTGTGAGATATTACTTTGGAAATATATTTCTATTAATAAAACAAAAATTAAAGCCGGTGCGGGAGGTGAAGAGACACATTGGAAGCCAAAGCGACACTAGTGTGTTTTAATGAGTAACCAGATGACGCGTTGAATTGTTTGTCCTATAAGGCCGAAACGCATTATCGGCTTGCATGCAATTAAAAATGATAATAGTGACCAACAAGCCACTAAATGGCAATTCTTAATGCAGTAAAACCTTATCACATGCATATTAATTTCCAACAAGCCAAGCGTCAGTTATATTACGTGTCGTTTACAATAAGAGAGCTCATACAAAACAGTATAACAACTAACGTCACAAGATGTTTTTTTGTCTACCATCAAACACAGTAATTGTGGCTGTATACCCAGTAAATGACAATTCTTAATGCAAGAAAACCGTGTCACACATACAATAATTTCCAACAAGCCAAGAGTTAGTAATATTTCATGTTGTTTACAGTAAGAGAGCTCATACAAAATAGTAGAACAACTAACATCACGAGATAGTAATTGTAGTTGGATACCCAGTAAAAGTCAATTCTCAATGCAATAAAACCTTGTCATACACACATTAATTTCCAACAAACCAAGCGTCAGTAATATTACGTGTCGCTTATAAAGAAGAGAGCCCATATGCATAGTAGAACAACTAACGCCGCAACACAAGAATCGTATCGATACCCAAAGAAAGACAATTCTCAATGCAGTAAACCCTTGTCATGCGCACAGTAATTTCCAACAAGTCAATCATCAATAATATTATGTGATGTTTATAGCAAGAGAGATCATACAAAATAGTAAAGCAACTTACGTGAGTGAACGACCATTCTGTGTCCGATGTCCTCATCTTGCTTGTAGAAACCGCGGGGGTTGTTGTCAGTACCGACGTGTGTGGTAGAGGATCCCCGACGTCGACGAGACTTACTATTACTGGGACCACATTTATCACCGTTGTAGCCGTCTGCATAGAGGAACTCGGTACTCGAGAATTTACTAGACGCCTCTTTAGACTTTACCACCACGTCCCGACGTATCACGAGCGTGGGGGCGCGGGGTATCCCCGGTCCATAACTATTGGTATGGGTCGCGCGACTTGCTAGGGGGGGGGTGAGCTATCAACACCATGAATCTTGCATGTGGATGTGTGTAGTGGAGAGTGGAGAGAGACAAAAAGGTGATAGGAGTTAAGGTTCCAATCCCCATGCTAGATGAATGGTGATGATAGCTAGTACTCGAGTTAGGAAGCCTTTTTTGTACTCCTGGGAGTATATACTCCCATTTCCAATATACCACTTAAACGAATATATTATACTTCTTTATCACTTTTAGTATAGTTAAATACTAATTATAAGATAATCCAATGCGACTTGATTGAAAAAAAACATGTGAGTCCTTTATTTTTGCTATATACCCTTTTTCATATATAAAAGACGTATATACACAAAATTTGCTATAAAAAGTGGACTTTCATGACATTTTTCATGGAACTCACTTTGGGGTATCTTATAATCATTATTGGAGTATGCTCAAATTGATAAAAAAGGTATCATCATATGATTTAAGTGGTATATGCGAAGTGGGAGCACGTACTCCCAGGAGTACCATACCATTTTCCTATATCTATAAATATATATGTGTGCACTATTCTGTACCTTAGCGTAGAATAGGTTATTCTACGCTCCACCACCATCCATGGGTCAAAACGCACACATCCCACATTGGTCAAAGGCTAGTCAAAGAAAACCCACCAACTCCCACCCTTTTTGTGCTCAGACGATGCAGTAATTGACAAGCTTAGGTACAGTAAATCCGAACTTTTATTGTAGTAATTATTTTTTACAGCGTTAAACACATACTCATCATGGATCTCTTTTTGTTAAGCACATTTTTTCCAGCAAAAGACTTCAAACGGATTGTAAATAGGATAAGTAGTTTAGGAGATATTATCGTTCAAAATTTGCAATCAACTCACTTTTCTCTCTCCACCTGCCCCTATACGCTCAACGTGGCAGTAAATTTCTGATAAAGACACAGTAAAGTCATAAGAAGCACAATAATACTAAATGTGATAGTGTTTGTCTGGTAAAGGTGCAGTAAAGAAACAAGAAGATCACAGTAATTTCTTCAAAAAAAAAGATCACGGTAAAGTGATATGGAGGTTGTAGTAAATCTCTTTTAGTAAATGCACAAAAAAATTTATTGGTGAGACTTATATTATACTGTTACTCTCATTATCACCAAGCTACCGAAAAATATCATTTGTGAATCGTAGCTGCCAATGAAAAATTATGGCTAAAATAAGAAAAGAAGCATTCTAGTACTAACAAGGAGCCCACGTTTATTAGTTGGTTGGTTACATGTCTGTACTAGTTGGCTAAGATGACAGTACATTCCTTCAAAAAAGGTCATTGTAAATCTCTTATGGAGCTGCAGTAGAAGCACATGGAGGTGGCAGAAATCATGTACAAGTTTATCAAAGGTACAATAAGGTCGTAGTAAATCATTGTACCTCATTGTGTCATTGTTAAACATGTACAATCGATTTGCTATCACCTCCATGTGCTTTTTCTGTAGCACTATAAGAGGTTTACGGTGACATTTTTTAAATAGATATGCTTTCATCTTAGTCAACTAGTACAAACACGTAGCTAGGACATACCGAACTCCTGTCAATGTGTGATGTGCTCCATTATACATCTCCAATGTAACTGTTCCCACCTTAGTAATTGCATACTCCTTACAATCCGCTAAGTGAACAATTCCATGTATCGGGTAGAGACCCTTAGTTAAACATCTCCCTCGCTGAACATATATGGAAGCTACAACCTGAATCTAATATCCATCCATGAGAAGTACCTGATTGACTGGCGACTAGTACATTTGAATCATCTTTCACTGCCGCTACTAAGCATGCTCCCCTTATTTGCTTGAAACTTGGACAATCCTTTATCATATGACCTTCCTCGTCATATAGATAGAATACACGTGCGCTATTGCTCTTGCCCTTCTTCTTCCTATGACTTTTACTTTTTCCTACAACACATACGATAGCCAATACTTGATCTCCTGAGGATGAAAAATCAGATGGCTTCTTCAAGGACTCCTCCTCCAATAGATATGATGCTGCCTCATTAAAGTTGATAGTGTTTTTCTTGACGAGAATATTCATCACCAATGGCTCACATGATAGTGGTAGAGATGACGTCAATATGACGACCTTGTTGTTCTCCTCAATTTTCTCATCTACACTAGTCAACTGTGTGATAAGTTTGTTGAAGACATTGAGATGGTCAACGAACCGTGCGCCTTCCTCCAAGTGCAACCTGTATCATTGCCACTTCAGCACCCATCAGTTTGTCAGCGACTTTGCCATATACAATTATTCTAAGTAACTTCATAATTTTTTTGGTAAGTTTTCCTTAATCACCGAGTACTTTACCTCATTGGAGAGACATAGACGGATTGTACTGACAACCTTCCGCTCCATCACCTTCCATTCTTCAGCGGACGTCTTTTTCGATTTATCCCCTTCAAGAGAATCGATTAACCCTTACTGGATAAGGACATCCTTCACTACATATTGCCACACACTGAAATTTCCTCCGCCATCAAATTTCTCCACTTGATTCCACATCGTCGACATAGATCTTAATTTTGTGCTAGTTGACCTTTGTCAACCTTCTCACAAAACCGATTAATCTGGCCATGGCACTGATACCACTTGTTATACTCTGATACCCCATTTTATGCACAGCAGCCCCTAGATTGGATTAGAGTTACGAGATATGGTAATGAAAGCGTGCGATATCAAGAACAAAGTAGATAAATCCCGTAGAGAGAACTAAATAACAATGACGAAATAATAACAACGAGAGAGAAAGATTTGGCGAAACCGTCCGCAATTTCCTTAAGCGCAACCTCAAAAGAGTACAAGGGATTATCACTCACTCTCTTGAACTTTTTAGGACCCTCAGATACTAGCACTATAAAAGAATATAATGCTAAAGAATAACCTAGCCTCTAATCCTCTCTTGCTTTAGATGAGTTGGTTTGTGGCTTGTATTCTTCATAGCTACCACTCGTGGCTTTATATAGTGTCCCATAGTTCTTCTCCAAAAAGTAGTAGGAATCATAATTCTATTAGGATTCATATAGGAATCCATGTTAGCACACTTCTCCTAGGCCTAGTTGACTAGGATACACTCAAGAGTGAAGAAAAATGCATGCTCGGCAGTTGAGCCCACCAACTACTCAATGTCAATGGTCGTCGAGTTAGCTTAGCAGTAGGTGATTAACCTATAAATTAAGAAACTACGTGTCAGGCTGTGCATGCCTATATACCATGACCGCCAGACTCTCACCGGCATTGCCAAAGCTAGCCAGCCGTTTGTTCGTTCATTCGTCTAGCTTTAACTTTTGTTCACAAACTGCATGTGTTCTACCGATTGATCAGAAGCTATTTGTGTGCAAGCTAGAATCGATTAGATCCTACAAGCTAAGCTGCTCCTTTTTTGTGTGTACATATATAGGGATCTAAAGAAAACGCTCAACGCTATGTAGCACTTGCATTAGTCAAGAAATCTTGCTGAAGGAATAGGGGAGAAAGCAAGCATTGAGGTAAGGAATAGCTGAAGTGAAACTAAACCATTCCATTCAGGTACTTAAATACCAACCAACCACAGAATAAGTGAAGATTTGTCAATGTTTTCTGATCATCTAAAACTCCCCCCTCTTTTTCTCTATTCATACAACCAAGATCTAGATTCGACCAAGGTACAATGAAGGACATCGAATTGGACGCTTTGTGTTGGTGCTCATGGCCCAAATAAGACATCGCCATCATCTCGTCAGAGCTCGTTATATGGGAACGAGACAGATAGGTTGTCACCGCTGATTTCAAGAATGCAATACCTTGATCCACAAAGAAGCCTTGATGTCCTGGAATGACAAATACCACTTCTACACTTGGGAAGGTGTCTCTTGTAGCTTGAAGAACCCACGCCGTGTCACTTCTCTTAATCTTACAAATCGAGATCTAGTAGGGCACATCTCTCCGCCACTCGAAACCTCACATTCCTAAGACATTTGTTCCTATCGACAAATACACTCAATGGACAAATCCTCCATCCCTTGGTCACCAGACGCCTTGAATCCCTCTACTTGAGTAATAACACACTTCAAGGTTCCATACCTAATTTCGCCAACCTGTTCTCGCCTCAACATCATAGAGATAGATCACAACCACCTAGTCGGGCAAATACCTAGACAGATCAATCTGCCTCCTCTCCTTCAACACTTGCAGCTTTCATTTAATAATCTTACGGGAACCATCCCTTTTTCCCTTGCAAATATCACGACACTTGATCTGCTTAGCGCTGTGTCTAACTCTATCGAGGGCAATGTCCTGTATGAAATTGGAAAGTTGCCCAAAGTGCGATATTTGTACTTGGGTTCAAATAGGCTGTCAGGTACATTCCAGCTAACCCTCCAGAACCTTTCTTCTCTTGTTGGACTTAATCTCGCTCTCAACAATCTATATGGAGTGCTACCATCCACATTAGGTACTTCCCTACCCAACCTCCAAATACTCGCATTAGCAAACAACAGCTTTGATGGGCACATCCCTTACTCAGTGGGCAATGCCTCTAATTTATATATTTTGGACATGTCGATCAATAAGTTGTCTGGAGTTATTCCTAGTTCTATCAGTAAGCTGAAGAAACTCCATGAATTGGATCTTGAATTGAATCAACTCCAAGCACGTGACAAACAACAATGGGAGTTCATGGATAGCTTAAGCAATTGCACTAAGTTGTATTTGTTGGCACTAGTTGGGAATCGGCTAGAAGGACGGATACCAAATTCATTAGGCAACCTTTCCACTCAGCTTCAATATCTATATTTTGGACAAAATCAACTATCAGGGGGTTTCCCTTCCGGCATAGCAAACTTTCCCAACCTAATCTTGTTAACATTGGATGGCAATCAATTCACAGGTGTCATTCCAGAATGGCTTGGAACTCAACAAAAGTTACAAGAAATAGTCTTAGAGGACAACATCTTCACGGGGTTTATTCCAAAGTCCCTTTCAAATTTGTCTCGATTGGGGTATCTCTATCTAGGCTCTAACAAGTTTGATGGGAACATACACTCAGGCTTAGGAAACCTCCAAGTGCTTGAACTATTGAGTATACCCAACAACAATCTTCAAGGTAGCATACCAAAGGAGATCTTTGCAATTCCTACAATAAGGACAATTGAGTTATCTTTCAACAACCTAGATGGGCAACTTTCAACTGACATTGGCAATGCCAAACAGCTCATGTACTTGCAACTTTCATCAAATAAGCTATCTGGAGATATTCCTGACACTTTGGGTAATTATGAAAGTTTGGAAGACATTGGGTTGGACTGGAATATGTTTAGTGGAAACATCCCTACTTCATTAGGCAACATACATAGCCTAAAAGTTCTCAACTTTTCTCACAATACATTAACTGGATCAATACCAGCGTCTCTTGGAAACCTACAACCTCTTGAGCAACTAGATTTGTCATCCAACCATCTTAAGGGTGAGGTCCCAACAAAAGGAATCTTCAAGAATGTAACTGCCATGCGGATTGCTGGAAATGAGGGGCTATGTGGTGGAGCAGAAGAGTTAAACCTACCTGCATGTTCTATTATGCCTTCAAATTCAAGTAAGCATAAGCTATCTATAGTAGGAAAAGTATTGATCGCAATAGCCATCGTGGTGTCACTTGCTATGACGATCTCTGTCTTGTTGATCTGGAGGGGAAAACAAAAGATACAATCCATACATTTGTCCTCATTGGGTCGTAGTTTTCCAAAAGTTTCTTACATTGATCTTGTGAGAGCAACGAATGGGTTCTCCACATCCAATTTAATCGGTAGAGGAAGATACGGTTCTGTATATCAAGGGGAACTATTTCAAGATGGGGATGTGGCTGCCGTGAAAGTCTTCAGCTTAGAGATAAGGGGGGCGCAAAAGAGCTTCATTGTAGAATGTAATGCTTTGAGGAATGTGCGGCATCGTAATCTAGTCCCTATCCTAACTGCGTGTTCCAGCATTGATTCCAGAGGAAACGATTTCAGAGCACTAGTGTATAAGTTCATGCCACGAGGGGACTTGCATAGATTGCTATACTCAACTCGAGAAGACAAAAACTCTTCAGAGTTGAACTGCATTTCACTAGCTCAGAGGTTAAGCATTGTGGTGGATGTATCAGATGCATTGGCTTACCTGCACCATAACCACCAAGGGACCATTGTTCATTGTGACTTGAAACCTAGCAACATTCTTCTCGATGACAATATGACAGCTCATGTCGGAGACTTTGGGCTTGCAAGGTTCAAAATCGATCCCACGGTGTCCTCTTTTGGTGACACAAGTTCGACTTCTTCCATTGCAGTAAAGGGGACAATAGGATATGCTGCTCCAGGTATTACCCATTTCTTCTTACATTGTGATTTCTTGCTACTCCATAACTTGGCAATGCGAAGATGTGAATGTGAACTAAGCTATTCCTATATGCAATCTACAGAATGTGCAGGGGGTGGTCAGTTTCAACACTGCAGATGTTTCTGACTTTGGGGTTGTCCTCTTGAAACATTCGTTCAGCAGGAGGCCAACGGATGACATGTTCAAGGATGGATTGAGCATTGCAAAGTATACAGAGATCAACTTCCCTGATAAGATGTTGGAGATTATTGATCCACAGCTGCTACAAGAGTTGAACCTTTGCAGAGAAAGTCCAATGGCCGTTGAGGGAGATGGAGTACACTGCCTGCTTTCTGCACTAAATATTGGGCTTTTTTGCACCAAGTCGTCCCCAAAAGAGCGCATCAGTATGCAAGAGGTGGCTGCCAAGCTGCATGGAATCAGGGATGCATATCTCAGACCAAGAGGAAACCGAAGAAGCAATTGACTAGGTTTGGCCTGAAAATTTTGATAAAAAATTGTCATGTATCACATGTGTCGATGTGTGTGTATTTCTTGTTCAAGTGAATCGCTACTCCTTTGAATAAAGTAGTGGTCGAGTTGGGAAAAAAAGGGTCCATAATTAATATACCACTACAAATGTACTGTGTGGCAAATGGTACTTCTGTAACAGTCCACAAAGCTTTGAAAACAAAGAACTCAAGCAGTGTTTGCGTTCTCGTTGTTTATTTGGTCCTCCGTGTTTGCTCCAAAGAATAGAAACTATATTCATTTATTGCCAAGGACATGGCAAAATAGAAGACATCAAGAAAGATCAATGCCAGGATTCACCAGTCAGTCCAAGTAGTGCAAAGAATAAACAACATCATGGGACACCGATCGAGACCACATATTTTGGTTTTGTAAGCTAAAAACAACACAAATCTACACAATCCTGTTCATGTAGGATATCTCTACCACCACCTGTCATACATATCGAGTCCACATCGATAACAATTGAAACTCATGACAATTGGGGGAAAGTAGCAAAACTTGAGTTCAAATTGGGCATTTATAGGGGTGATATATGTGTGACACGGTTGTCATGGGCTCAAGGGTCGGTTAACTGCTGCCTCCCTTCTATTTGAGGGTAATTTTGTCTCCTAAGCTGAGCGCGATTCCTTGGGTCTTGCTCCTTATTCTAATGTAGCCGCTGAGCTTACCGTCGGCCTGCTTCTCAACACTGATGTTCACCAAAGCATCCTCCCCAAACACACTCTTGGCGTAAAGATTAGTAGCAAGAAACCCACATTCTCCATTAAGCGCGGACCTGATGTAAGTTATCATTTACAGAAGTAGAAAAGGATAGCTGCATTAGCAATCAGACAAGCAGTGGTGTGTAAGCTGTAAGGAATAAGTTTTTGGCATGTTCTAAGTTCTAACCCTCAGTGACAAGTTCTAACTCCCAAGTCCCAACCCTCAGTTAGAAATTGGCAATGTTCAGTGCAGCAACTTTCCAGTTATCCAACCAATTCAGCTCAGTTTATGCAGTTCTCAAAGTGCAACTTTTCTGTTTTGCTATACCAAATTAATTAATCTTGTACTTCTACTACAAGGCAAATATGTATATTTTGCTCGCTTGGATAGTTCTAGAGAACCCTTGCCTAAAGGATAGTTGTGTATAAAATTATCAAAATTGGTCTGTTTGAATCTCCAGTGTGAGCAAGGTTGGTTTGGTGAAATGAATAATTAAAGTACATTTCTTCTAGTTTGTTTGATCCTCTGCTCGGTTCTTAATTGCAGCAGAAGCCCAGAATGACCTTCTTCCTAACATATAACCCAAGGCCCAAGCACCTCAAACTAAGGATCTTAGGCACTAAACCTAGGAACAAACTAGAAGCTATCTTAGCCAGAATAGATCAACCTTACATGCTGAAATGGGCAATGCAAATGAACAGCCATTACTCTGGTTTATCTGGCATACATAAATAGTAAAGCAGTAAAGTGATGAATTTCCAATTCATGCTTGTGTTATTGGAAAAAAATATCATGCCTTTGTATGTGACTGTGCATTATACAGGTCTAAATGACATTCACGCAGATAAATGTAATATTAATATATCAAAGCAGGCATAATTCTAGTCTACAGGTCAATGTGAAAGGTCAGTTTTCTTTGAAACTTACGGTGGTGTTAGACACTTCATGTTTGTTGACTTGATTATATGATTCAAGAATTCCTTCTCAACTTGAATACAGTATTCACCGCCACCGGATGAACAAGGAAAGAACAGTCGTAATATAAGCCATTCAGATCAGATTTACACTAAAAAGGAGTATGAGCATGACAATTTCAATGTATTATTCCACATCAACCAGATATAATTACTATTCACCAGCCAGAATAAATAGACAATGCTAATTGCCAATCCAAAAGAAGTGGTGAGACCAACAAAGCCACCTCTCTGGTAGAGGCACAAACAGTAAATTACAATGTTGGGTGTTTACAAACCAACAATAGACATAGCAAAACAGTCAACCATCAGCAGACCAAAATAAACAACATTCAAGTTTGCCTACTTTTCAGCACATTGGACCAGAGCTGAAAGCATATACAGTATCCAAGAAAACAATTCCAGATTAATCCTTAAGTTGTTAGTTTGTTACCACTGTAAGTTGCTTGGTGAAATATACAACATATCTGCATGGCAATACGCCTATATGAATGTAGTGGACTGTAGACTAGATAGTAGTATAACTGTATAAGGCAGTAACTTCAGAAACAAAAATATCAAATTAACCATTTTGGAAAACTGATTCTTGCTTATTTATGGCCACCTATGGATAACGCACAAATTCAGCATATATCGCAATCAAATGAGGGGAAAATGCTAGCAAGACACGTTGTTTTTAGTAGAGTAAACTGCGATAAATAACAGAGAACATCTTGCAAAAGTTGCAAGGCTAACAATTGAAAAAAAGAGGCATTGTACCTTATTTTCCCACTCAAATTCTGCCCACATGTTCCGGAAAGCAATATCAGCACATGTAGCAGGTGAGATGTAATCCATGATGTCAATGTGAATATCGTTTAGTACCACCACCGATCGCTCCATTACATTTGAGGTCTCATAAACTATGTTACCGAATATGATTCCAGTCTCTGTTGATGAAACCTTAATGTTGGCCCGAATTTGCTTGCTTGACTCAGGAGCCAGCGTGTAATTCTGAGGGCGGTCAACAAGCTTGTGGTCGCCCATTGTTGCCAACTCCAAGCACAAGGTCTGAAGTGTTTCCTTTGTTCGGTTTATGACTGTAACATCAAGTACAATATCATAATGATGAACAGTGTAACGTCCTATTTTCAGATCTTGCACAGTAATTGCAGTTTTTCAATGTGTATTCAAAGCTCAACTCAATCTCTAAAGTTCCTCTCAAATTCAAAACCTCAGTTTTGACTTTCTCCCAAATCTCTCCTGGGCTCAGCGGCTCGGCCCTAGACCGGCCCTCTCTCTCTCTCCTTGGGCTTAGCCCATTCCCCTAAACCTCCCCTAGCCCTGGCTAGTGCAGAGCACGCCTGGATCACCTCGTCAGATCCCAGCTCCCCGCCTCCGCCTCCGGCTCTGCTGCCAAGCGCCGTTCGCGTTAGAGCTCGCCTCAGCCGTGTCAACGGCCATCAGCCACGCCCAGTCCCATCCCTGGTCTCCTCTCCCTCTGATGTGCACAGGAATCCCACGGCTCCCTCTTTTGTGCAGCGCCTTGCCCCAGCGCCTCGGTCGGCTCCGCTGCACCCGTCACCCAACAGCTCCACCTCTCCCTGGCATATAAGGTGGTGCCCAGAGCCACTCATGCTCAATGCTCAAGGAACAACACAGGTCAAAACCCTTGCTGCCCATGGCTGTTTTTCTTTCAGCTGGCAGCAATGTCAAACCATAGAAATATCAGACACTTCCTGCAGTATATGAGATGACGTTAAGAAGTTACGTAGTTACGTCTTTCCAGTTCATTCAATAGAGTGATAGACGTTCTACTATACTATAAAGTAACACAAAACAAATGTATCCTTTTTTCATCCTTCCATGTATAATTCAACTCAATTGAACTGGAACAAATTTTTGCTGACCAGCAGAGCAAGCACACATATATGTATACAAATCTTCATACGTAGCTCTCTGCCATTGCAGATGCGCTTCCCAAGCAAGCGGTATAGCTCAAAAACCAAGAACAAAATTCAGATTAATCTGTTCACACCTTAGAATTTGGGTTCATCTCAATCCAAAGGTTGAAAATGGTAAATAAGTAAATATCAAACACCAAATTATATATCCATTTCAGCCTCCAGTGTATCTAATCTAGCACATGATGAATTGGTGATCCATGGGCAGTGAGAAGTCACAAAAGATCATTCTTCACTTGACTATACTCACAAAAGATTGCAGAACTAAAGAGGAGGAAATCCAGCGTACCAAGGAAACCCCACCGCGCAGTGCTGTTCCATCGAGTACGCAACCCCGCGGGAGCAACTGGCGATGGAGCGACAGGGGTGAGAACGGGGAGATGAACATGGAGAACGCTCCCTTTTCTTGCTGCTGAGAATGCAAGAATTGGATCTCACTCAAAGTAAGGCTCGAAACCAGGGGCTGGATTTAGTGATTCTGGGAAAGGTATTGAGCAAGATTGTATTCCAATCACGAGCAAGACAATAAAATCAAGTGAATCCTACATCGAGGAGGAGGAGAGAGTGAGACCAATTGATTTCTAGTAAAAAAAAAAGAGTCGGATCTTGTTTCTTGGGCCTATGGAACTTGGGGAGGAAAGGAAGAAGATGAACCACTAAACAGCAAGGCTGGGAAGACGAAGAGGCTAGACAGGACGGGCCATGTTCGTGGATTCCTTATTCATGGGCCTAGTGTACAAGCTCCGCCATGTTTACTCCGAATCCTCGTCATCGGAGTACGCCGTCGTGGCCGCGGCGATCCAGGTGTTGGGGTCGGGCGCGTCCTTGGTCGCCTGAAGCGCGCGGTGGTGCTCCTAGGAGCGCTTGTCGAGGCCTTCCAACACGCTCGCCTTGTCCCCGTCGTCCCTCGACGCCGATCCGCCGCCGCCACGGTCACGGGCCACCATGGCGCTCAACGCACCCAACCACACCACTCCCTCGCTTCGCTGACAAGAAAGCAAAGGGGAAATAATGGAAACAGGAAAATTCACCAATCCTATGAAACAGGCGGGCGAAGGCATCGGAGGAGGGAGGCAGCGCGAAGGCGAGGAAGGCTACGACGTCGCGCGTGGCGAGGCGGCGGCGGAGGGAGACGGTGGTGCGGGCGGCGCGGGAGATCCGGCCGAGCGACCCCGCCAATATCACCGACGCTATCTCCTTCAGATATGCACGCACCGCGGGGCAAATGAACAAATGCGAGTCACCGTTGCCCCGCGGTGGCCTCGCCATTTCTAGGAGTACAGCCGCGCCGGGCGCGGGGTAGAGGGAGTACGGCGGCGTCGGGCGCGGGGAAGAGGGAGGCTTGGCGGTGTCGTGGGTGGCTGGATCCGGCGCCGGTGAGGTCGGGGCGGCCTGATCCCACGCTCGCCGCCCACACGCAGTGCCCGCGCTTGCCAACCTCCTGGATGGCCGGATCCGGCGCGTGGCGCGGCGCGGCGGCGTCGGCGAGGCCGAAAGCGACCAGATCCGGCCCGGATGCGGTAGGGGAGGTGGCGTCGCGGGCGAGGGGATGAAGGGAGCGCTCGTGGGGAGTGGCGGCGAGGGTAGGAAGGGACTGGGCGGCGAGTGTAGGAGAGGTTGCGCGGGAATTTTTTTTATGGGACGGACCTCTCTAAGGCCCCTCTCCTATCTCAATCCATGTCTTCTCCCACTGAAATCAAGAGCTTAGATGGTTTGAAGGAGGGGCCTCACCGTGAGGCCCCGTCCTATAGAATTTACTTCCGGTTGTGCGAGAGTGGGGAGAGGTTGCACGAGTGGAGCGCGGGTGTGGGCGTGGGAGGGTGAGATTATCCCGAATCGTCGATTGATGTTGATCCGACAGACGTGAACGATGATGGAAGGACGGACGATGGTAAACTCCTTCTTTTAATAGTAGAAATTCTGCTCTCTTCTCCCATATCACGTCTGGCCAAACACCACGGCCGCAAAACACACAACCGCCGCACCGATCGGATTTTTCTCAGATAATTTTCGGATCGGAAACGGATTCGGATTTTTTGTCAGCGGAAGCGAATCACGGTAGGTGTCGTGGTATAAACCCGGACGGCAATGGCGAAATGGAGACCCTCGCCTTGTTGGAGGCGGGCGAAGGGTCTCGGATGTGGAGTTCGGCTAGAAATGCCCTTACTTTTATTGCCAAAAGAAGATCCTTTTACGGTGAGGAGGAGGGCTACTTATAGCCTCCTCGCTTGGTCTGAGGAATTACACTTGTACCCTAGTGAAGTACATGGAATGTAGGGGTAGCAGGGGAGTTTCTGAGCCTAGGAGTAGGTCTGGGAGCACGGTGGTCCTCCCTGGACCTGGCCTAGACCGGGCGGTGGACCTGGTCTACCTCCATGGTGCTCCGGCTGGCTAGTGACGGGAACCCTTCGCAGCCCCCCCTTCGGGGGTGTCTCGGCTCATGCTCCCCGGGGGACCCGGGGACCCCTCCGCGGTCCCGGGGGACCGCCCCGGGGCCTTCGGGACACCTCCCCGGAGTGCCTCCGGGTTCACCTCCGGAGCCTTCGGACGCTCCTTCGGGGGGCCTCGCGGCCCATCCGGAGGCCCTTCGTCGTGATCCTGGGCATGGCCCCCTGGCATCGCATGAGCCTTGAGGTTGTGCCTTTGTCTTGCCGTGAGGGCGGTGGGCCGCCTCGACAAGCCCCTCGTGGTCGAGGCCACCGCCGCCATGGTAAGAACCGATTTGTTCCCCGAAGGTCGAGCACACCGCCTCTAGCTTGGCGAAGCAAGGTTTGGAAAGCGTTGGTGCAATCCCGTCGGCGCGAACTGCGATCACATTGTAGCCGCAGCGCCATAATAAGCGCGTCTGTCGCCGTTAGGGTTTCCGCCACGGCGCCTCGGGTTCTGGCGATGCCATAAATGAGCGCATCACAGCCTTAGCAAGAAATTTGCGTGGCGGCATTATGTAGTGGACCGGACGCGTCGAGTTCCACCGTGGGTCTGGCCGCCTATATATGACGCAACCTATTAGAACCACCCCATTGGCATTCTGCTCCCTTCATTTAGTCCGTGTCGTCTTTGTCTGATTATTTGTGGCCTCCGTTATGGCGAGGGGTGCTAGGGATGGAGGCGGGGAGGTGGCTTATACAAGCAAGCTGGGGAGGTCCCTCGTAACCAACCTTGTGCTCGCACCCTTGTTGACGAGGTAAAGGTGGAGAGTTTGGAGAAGGTCAAGGCGCTGGGCGAAACTACCGGCTCCCGAGAGACGATAAAGGCGGTTGTCTTCGTCGCGTTCTTCGACGCGGGTTCGCTTGCCATGTGTTGACCTCGTGAAGGGCGTGCTCGGCTATCTGAGGTGGAGTAGGCGCACCACCCCGAATTCAATCGTCAAACTCATTCTTTGAGTGGATCTTTGCGAGTCACTTGGGTCTCGCGAAGGCGGCGATCGTCACAGATCTACGACGCATTGTTGTCGGCACCAAGAAGAAAAAAACGGCGGCGAGACGCTGAACTTCGCACGGCGGCGTGAACTTCGGCCCACGCCACGATGCTCGATGTACGTGCCCACTCGTGGCGCGGAACCGCCGGGATACTGACCGGGCCAGCGTCGGTGGTTTTACTATAGGTCGTTGGCGAGAAGGGCGACTTGCGATCGCAAGGTGGCCGATAAGACTTGTGGCGATCCGGTGGGCCCGACCGACGGGAGGAGGCTCTCCTGCGGCCGATGTGACGGTGTACGATTCTCCACCGGGATCTGGTGGAAGAATTCTGCGCCGCGGGATCGGCCCTTGGCGGGGCCGAGCGTAGAGATAGGAAGCGGCGAAGTGCGGGCGCCAACCCTGACAATCAAGGGGCGCGAAGGTATTAATCTTGACCTCCGGCCTCGTTGTCTTTCCGTCGGGCCCTGCCTTTTGTTCTCCGCACGGCTCGTGACTTTTGTTGTGGCCGGTTGCCTTCGCAGTTGTGACCATCAACGAGGCTGCTTGCGACCGGTATTCTTTGGGGCCGTATACCGGCGAGAACATTCGAGGCGCGTCCGCGGTGGTGCTTGCCGCTGCCAAGCGTATAGTCCGTCCGTTCGCCTCTCCGGCGCCGGACCCGTTCGGCGGAAGAAAAAGCGTCTTGTGGCCGTCGAGGGCGCGGACCGGAACAATTGATACGCGTTGCAGCTGCGTCGTAGCCCTGCGAGGCGGCTGGTCCGTCGGGGTGCAGAATCGCGGACCGCCTGCTAAGCGGGCGGTGTAGTCGCAGAGGTCGAAGCTGGTCGGCGGTTCGGCGGCTCCTCGTCGGCGAGGCTAGCGGCTCGGCGATGATGGCGTCGGAGGATCTTGCCGGGCGCGGCTGCAATGGAGGATGCGCTTAGGCGTGGCGCGCAGAGGTGGCTAAGGCAACGGCGTTATTGACAGCGAGCCTTGCCATCGAGTCTTCGGATGAAGAGACTCCGCCGCATGTATCTGCCGGAGAATTGGAGGTAACCACAGGCATAATTTCTCTCACTTGTTGGGCTTCTTCGTTGTATGCGCCAATGGGCCAAAACAATGGAAATTTTTGGATTCGGTTAAATAGCTCGATCCTTTGGGAAAAGTAGGAGAGTGCTTGATTCATGCATCACCCTAGTATCTTGGATGATTTGGAAAGAGCGAAACAACAGAGTTTTCAACAATGAGGCCTTAACGGCTGATCAACTGCTCCAACGGATTCACAATGAGTTGACCAATGGCGCATGGCGGAGCTCACTTGCTTGGAGGTGCTACATCTCGTGAGTAGTCCCTTTACCATCCTAGTTGGCTTGGCGATCTTAGGTCGATTGTCTAGGTCTAACTGCTGTCCTAGGTCTTCTGGTCGAGTCCCTACTCTCTTCACGGGTAGTTTTTCTTTTGGTGATTCTAAAGTGGCCTTAAACTACCTTGGTAGCCTTTGTACTGCCTTGTAATTTGTTGTTGCTCCTCTTCTTAATGGAATGACGGCAAGGCTTTTGCGCGTTCTCCAAAAAAAGTTGGAATTTACTAAGAACTAGTCGATTCGAGAGTAAGAACGTAACAAAGTTGATCTTTTAGAGATAAATGTGTGTTAATAATACTAGGCTGGCCCCATCGAGGAAAAAGAATGAATCCTAAATGATATTCTAGTTGTGAGCTTGTTATGAACCTAGCTCATGGCGGGGAGTAAACAGATGGAAAAAGGTCGATCGGCGATAACTTGGAGTAAAGGTGATGCACTACAAGGTTAGGGGGTGCATGGTAGGGGTTGAGAGAGATTACGACTAGGAGAGGGATAAAACTATACTTGAGTGACTAAAATGATATATGAAGCCAATGAATGGTGAGATAAGATGCACAACCTCCTCATTGGATGATGTCCTCAATAGAGATCCCAGACAAGGTGAACTAATCATCTGGACAAACAATCATATAAGGTATATAGCTAACCAATAATGAGAGATGCTAAAATGACTAATTGGGAATAAGGTTCATAATAGCTCATAACGGGCATGCACCCATGACATTACACTCCTCCTATAGACAACTCATCCTCTAGCTGTGGTGGTAGCCATGGTTGGCGTCCTGGTGGCCTCCTGAGTTGAAGCATGGTCATGATCGCGGCATCGTGGAACTCGACAAATCAACAAGGCATCCACGATAGCCCATGGCGCAAAGAACAAAAATGACAACGTGGAAAGCACTTGACATTTGTGAAGTGCCCTAGTATTGAGAGCGGTCATCTTGACACACATTATAGTACATTATTGTCTCCTTGAACCACTTCTTACAAGTAGGTTGTGACAACGATGACCTCCTACCACCGTGAGGCATTGGCACTTGCCTGACCAAAGATGGCAAGGTTGAAACAATCGATTATGATGCCACTTGAGGCGTTGATCTTTGTTGGTGTAGCCTTAACCAGGAGTGACCAAATATGGCACCATGATTGGCGCAACCAGGTCATCGACCACCATCAAGATGTTGTTCTTCGTATTGGCATGTTCCCTAGTCGACGCCTTCTCCAGGCATGCAATCTGCAAGAGCCAATGTAGTGTGCTTAGGGAAGTCCCTACAACATCAAGGGATCGTACAAGACCAATTGTTGGAGCGCTCACATGGTTGGACACATCATATGTCCTTCTTTAATCTAGAATTCAGAGTATAAGTTGTGTTATGGTCCATCCAGTAGTTTGAGATTAAAATGGACCTCAATGAAGGTTATCAAAACAAAGGTTGCATTAAACCAAAACCTAATAGAGCAAGTTGACGCACGCTAATTTAGTAAATAGCGGGTTACGGGATCAATATGCAACAACCCCACATTGCATGGCCACATTCTACCTACTAGAATCATCGGAACAAGTTATTCACATGCAATATAGACAATCGAATACGCAATTTGGATCATCGAAGCATGGAAGAAAGTGTGAGCTAGTCCTTGTTGTTGTGTGGTGTGCACGCGCATGTGCGGGCATACATGGAAGATGTTGTATATTGAATGTTGATTGCAGTGACACTACTACAAAACAGGCTATAGTAGACGCCCCATCACGAGGCGGTTCCTTTGGAACCGTGCGTATTAACCTTGCCGACTGCGGGTGGCGTTGGGAAGCCTATCACAGGCGGTATTTTTAGGGCAAATGCATGATGAT